>MU223506.1:808850-848372 GCA_018584345.1 Thuja plicata
GATGATGATGATGATGATGATGATGATGATGATGATGATGATGATGATGATGATGAGGATGATGATGATGAGGAGGAGGAGGAGGATGATGACGATGATAGGGATCTTGGTGATATGTCGATGCAGATGGATGAGCCACCATGGGGTCCTGATGACAGGTTGGAGGATCAGAGACAATGCATCGCAGAGCTTACAAGCCAGATAAATAGATCGACAATGGAGAGAGATACAGGTAGAGCTTCATGGGCTATGGATCGTGCATCATGGATTGTTGAGTGATCAGCGCTCACAGCACAGATGGACAAGTTGATAGCATAGAGGGATGAAACTATGGCCAGAGCATAGAGTGCGTAGGAGGAGGCATGCCAGTTTATTAGTTCTATCAGAGATGTAGGTGTGCATGATATTAGAGGCATGCTAGGGGATGCTTGAGAGGAGAAGAGGTACTGGTGAGTGATGTATGAGCAAGATGTGCCACAGGATTAGTGGGCACTAAGTTACAAAGCGTCATCTAGCAGATCACACTCCCGGAGGACACAGAGTAGCGGGGGAGTGCTGGGACCAAGGGGGCCACCTAGATCAGGGCAGATGGGGCATCACACAGGGGGGCCTCATCTTCCAGATCAAATAGGGATCAAGAGGACCAAGAGAGTAGGGGTTGACAAGAGGTCTCTCTAGCAGAGGGACAATTTTGATAGACATGTGATAGATTATGAGCCTGCGGGCCTTAGTGTATACAGACACCTTGATATTTGTACTCTGATACTTTTTTGAGACATTGATATATGATATGCAGCTACTATATGATGCACAAGATGGATGCTTATTTATATTCTTTACTTTCATGTTATATGATGATGCTTGTATATTGCAATGTATTGCCTTTGTTATGCAATAATATTTGTTATGGATGCAATAATTGTTTATCTTTTTGCTATTTTAAATGTATGAATGCAAAATGTAAATGTATGTTTGAAATTTTTCTCATGTCTAAATGAATGAATGCAAAAATGCACATGTTTCAGTTTTATGAATGCATGTATGCAGGATGCACTTGTTTTTGATGTACCAAAGTACTAGACCAAGGCGACTGCGAGGACTGACTGAAGAATTGTTAGTAGAAAGCGAAGATTAGATGAAGAAATGTTAGTAGAAAGATGGTGGCTTTCAAAGTGCAATTTTTTTTTAAGAGCTTATTTTGATATTGCAAAAGCGGATGTGGTGCATCATGGCACAAAAACCAGAGCAAGAAAGTCATCCTTTTTGCGTAAACAAACATGATGCAGACAAAGGATGATCTTCTCCATCTCGAAAGCATGTAGCAGACATGCCCCAGAATTTCATGAGATCATCAAACAGGAAGAAAAAAGTAAAGCGAAAGAAACTAGTCATGAACCATCCCGGCTACTCTCATAAGCTCAGATAATATCATTGAGTAGCATAGGAACATGAGAAAAAAATAAAATCAAAAAATACTCATGAAAATAATGTGATCCAATAGCCATTCTGATCTTTTGTTACTTGCATTAAATGTTTGTTGATTGGTAGCTTAGATTTGCAAATTGATTGATTTGAGAATTGATTGATAGCTTGAACAGATTGATTGATAGCGAAGATCAAAAGATTTGAACAGTCCAATCAGATTGAATGTTGAGTCACCATGATTCAGATCGCATACGATTTCATTAAGCACAGATTGATGATTCTACCACTGATGTTGGCAAACATGATGTTTGATTCGCAAAAAGAAGACAAGTATGTACAAATTTATTGCAGATTTTTGAAAAGATTTTTGCAATTTTTAGGATTTTTTTGAAAATATTTGAATTATTTTTTTGGTCTTTTTTCAGGATTGTTATTTGAATTTTTAGCAATTTCTTCAAGACATTATTTGATTTTTTTGGAATTTTTTCTTATTTGGATTTTTAGGATTTTTTCAGGTGATTAAGATATTTACAATGTGTTATCTCTAATTGGATAGTCAAGGAATCTCATGGGTAAACCACGTTCAAGGTCTTGCCCCCAATTTGAATTAAAATTCAAAGATGCTCAATGCCAGGAATCTACCCCCAGACAACAAAGAGGCTATGTACATAGGACAAAAGGACAGATAGACTGGGTATACCAAGGGTAAGAAAAAGAAGATCAACCAGTTACAGGCCATAAAGGGGCACTAGGGTCGATACAAATTGAAAGATATGATCAGGAAAGGACATCAGGATACTAGGTGGAACCATGATAGACAATGGAGCAACAACTTACTACACGTGGTGCCTGTTTGCGAGGTTTTCACCATGGTACTTGCCCAAAGCGCCTATTTGCCAGTTTTCACTTGTGGATGGGATTTTTCTCTTGATTTCTATTTTTGCGTGCCAAGATGCCTGTTTGCCAAGTTTTCATCAAGGCAACCATTTTTTGCTCTTTTTAATTTTTTTGATATTTTTGCAGAAATTTTTGCAATTTTTTTTTGTACTTTTTTCAGGAACTTTTGTAATTTTTTTGTACTTTTTTCATAAATCAAGCATAATACTTATGGAGGTGCATGTTGTTCAGTGCCTCTAGCAATGGTTCTCCCTCCAGTGTTGCAAGCTGATACACCCCAAACCCATATGATGATGTGACTATGTAAGGGTCGTCCCAATTTGGTTCAAATTTTCCAGCCTTCTCTTTGTGTGGCTGGGTTCTGTAATTCATCTTTAGAACCAAGTCTCCGATCTCAAAATGGCGAGCTTAGAATTTCTTGTTGTAACTCCATTTTAGATGGCTTTGGTAGGCTTGCAAGTGTACCAATGCAGTTTGTCTCCTCTCATCAAGCATTTTGAGCTCATGCAATTTGGAAACTCTGCACTGTTCATCATCAACAATGCCTTGTAATGATACTCTCAATGAAGGAGTTTCAACCTTGAGGGATAATATGGCCTCAGTTCCATAGACTAGAGAGTATGGAGTAGCACCAGTGAGGGTGCGAATGCTAGTCCTATAGGCCCACAGAGCTGGGTTGAGTTGTAAGTGTCAATCACGGCTAGCATCATTGACAATCTTTTGCAGGATCTTAATAATGGTTTTGTTAGATGCCTCTACTTGGTCATTGCCTTGCCGGTAGTAGATGCTAGAAAATCCATGATGGATTTTGAGTTTCTCACAAAGTTGTGTGACATCCTTGTTTTGGAACGAGCTACCATGGTCAGTAATAATGGCCAAAGGAACTCCATAACGGTAAATGATATAATTCAGGATGAATCTGGAAACTTGTTTGCCGGTGATGTTTGTCATGGGGATAGCTTCCACCCATTTAGTAAAGTACTCGGTGGCCGTGATGATGTAATTATGGCCATCAAAAGATAGGGGTGTGATATTCCCTACAAGGTCAAATGCCCATTGAGAAAAGGGCCATGGAGAAACTACTGGTTGTAGATCATGTGCCGGAGCATGAATCAAATTACCGTGAATCTGGCACTTGTAACATTTCTTAGCAAATTTATGAGCATCTTGCTCCATGGTGGGCCAGTAATATCCTTCTCGAACCAACTTCTTGGCAAGATTCAAACCATTGAAATGTCCACCAAAAATACCATCGTGGACCTCATGTAAGGCAGTGTCAGCCTCTCATGAATTGAGGCATCTAAGGAGGGTTTGATCATATGCTCTCCTATAAAGGGTATCACCAATGATGACATAACGGGAGGCTTGATGGACAAGAGCTCGACGCTTGTTCTGGGATAAGGTAGGGGGTAATATCTGGGTGTGTAGGTAATTATAGACATCGTGATACCAAGGGGAATTAGGACCAACAATGTCACACACGAGCTTGGCTTGCAGATTGTTGAATGCAGGAAGAAATAGCTGCTCAATGAGAAATTCACATCTCTCTTCATTATTCGGCATGTCGATCATATATGCAAGAGTGGCCATAGCATCTTCTTGTTTGTTATGTACCCATAGAAGTCAGTAAAAACTGATTGTGACAAACTTCTCCTTGAGAAAGTTAGCCAACTGTTTGTAAGGTACTAGCTTTTTATCCTTAGTTTCATAGTCATCAGTGACCTATCGGATGATCAATTGAGAATCACCATACACCTTGAGGTGCTGGATTTTCCATTGAATAGCAATTTTGAGTCTAGTGACCAGTGCTTTATATTTGATGATGTTGTTGGTACATGAAAAGGCAATTCTGTAAGATTTTGGTATGACATCGCCTTGCAGGGTGACAAACATGATGCCTTCCCCCAATCCATGCCTAGTATGTGAGTCATCAAAATAGAATTGCCACTCATTGGATTTAGTGAAGGCGAAAATGAACTCATCTGGGAATTCTGAAAGCAACATGTGATCATCAGGAACTGGTGCCTCTGCGAGTTGATCTGCTATCACTTGGCCTTTTATTAATTTTCTGTCTACATACTCTATGTCAAACTCACTCAGGAGCATGACCCATTTGGCTAGGAGACCCGTGAGAGCTTCTTTTCCCAAAAGATACTTCAAAGGATCAATCCAGGACACGAGCATGGTTTTCTAGTGTACATGTCTTAACTTCTGTGTGGTGAAAACCACAGCAAGATAGGCTCATTCAATGAGTGAGTAGTTTAATTCATATCCAACCAGAGTTCTATTGATGTAATAAATAGCTCTTTCTCATCCTTGGTCATCATTTTGTGCAAGAAGAGCACCCAATGCAGTTTCTGTGGCAGAAATGTACAAGATAAATGGCTTTCCCGGAATGGGAAGCATCAAGATTGGTGGGTGCAATAGATAATCTTTCAGTTGTTGGAACGAGTGCTCACATTTTTCATTCCAAAGGAAGGTCACACCTTTATGCAGTAGATTTTGAAATGAATTACATTTATCTGTGAGTTGTGCAATAAACCGACAGATAGACTATAGTCTCCCTTGCAGACTTCTCATCTTCCTTAGAGTGTTTGGTGGAGGCATTTCTAAAATGGCTTGCACCTTTTCAGGAGCCACCTCGATACCTTGTTGAGAGATGATATAGCCTAGGAGTTTTCCATAAACAACTCCAAAAAAACACTTTTTTGGGTTCAAGCGGAGCTTATACCCTTCCATTCTTTCAAATATTTTGGCCAGAATACTCAAATGATCTTTCCTGGTTGTAGATTTGCAGAGGAGGTCATCAACATAGTCTTCCATTAAGATGTGCATGAAGTCATGGAAGATTGTGGTCATTTCCCATTGATAAGTTGCTCCAAAATTCTTGAGGCCGAAGGGCATTACATTCCAGCAATAGGTTCCCCAAGGACAGGCAAAAGTTGTCTTGGTTTGATCCTCAGGAGCAATCTGAATTTGGTTGTAACCAGAGAAGCCATCCATCAATGACAACATCTCATAACCTGCAGTCATGTCGATGATGATGTCGATGTTGGGTAGAGTAAAATAATCTTTAGGGCATGCCTTATTTAAATCATGGAAATTAGTGCATATCTATATGCCCCTAGCATGCTTGCTAACATGAACCAGATTAGAGATCCAGTCTGCGTAATCAATAGGTCTGATAAATCCTGCATCCAATAACTTCTTCAATTCTGCTTTTACCAGTAGAGCTATTTGGGGATGCATTTTTCCTAGCTTCTATTTTACTGGCTTTAGAGGGAGGTGGTGAAGAACTAACTTAGGATCCAGGATAGGCATGTCAGCATAGGACTAGGAAAAATTGATCTAGCACTCAAGGAAGAATCTGACAAACTCATCCTTCTCTTTTGGTGAGAGTGATGCTGCAAAATTTATAATCTTGGGGTTGTTTGGTGTTCCCAAGTTAATTTCCTTGGTCATTTCAATGAGCAATGTTGACTTCTCCTTTGGAGGGGTAATGTCCAGTCTTCCATCCTCGGGTGCCTCAAAGAGGTTTTCACCCTCAGATACGTCCTTTGTTTTTACTTTTGCATGGTCAACTGGTGCCTTTCAATTTTCACCAAAGGACCTAGTCTTTTTATTTTTTTCTTTCTTGATTTTATCATTTTCAATTTTGCGACTGGAAGACAGAGTTGACTCCCCAATATATTCAGTAGCAACAAGGTCAATGGAGAACCCTTTTTTTGTGGTTGCCAAATGGCATGCCCTCTCGGAGCTCAAAGAATTCCACTATTGCTTCATCATTTTCGAAGCAATCCAAGCTCGGTGGTCCTTGCGCATCCCAATCAATAAGCTCAAGGTAGACTAGGGGGATGTCATTGTTAGTGGTGCAGATGTTTTTGAGGCTAGAGGTAAAGGAAAATATGTAAATATCAATGTCTTCAGAGTCAGAGACTTCATGCACTAAAGGTTCAGGACTGGGATCCCAGAAAATTCTAGAACAGGGATCAAGATTGGTTACCGGAGGAGGGAGAATTGTGTTAACATGTTTGTCTACTGTAGGTAGGTATGCAGGGTCAGGGAAGAAATGGTCAAGCTCATAATAACTAGAGGAATAGGACATCCATTCCCACTCATTTGAATCGGTAGTGTACTCATAAGGGGGATACTCAGATGCCTTTTCATCATTTGAAACCTCCACGTTTTCACATGAGGCCATTTTGGCATTCAAAGAGCCAATTCATAATGGTTTAAATCTAATGCCCAGATGAAGGGGAAGGCCCTTTGCAATAATTGGTTCAACAATTCCTTGTTTGTGTACTCCAAGACCACTATGGTCATCATATCCTTTTTTCTGCATGAGTGTGGACCCGGGCCCATATATTTCAATGGGTATCTCAGTGGGCTCCTATTCTTGTTTCTGTTGATCTTGAAAAATCTAGCTGGATGCATTGTCATATACATGTTCTTCATGCAAACCTCCCCATAGAGTGAATGTAGGTGAGGGCATAACCTTCATGGTAGTTTTGGGTGGTTGTGATTGCAATAAATTTGGTTTTCCATAAGACTTTGGGGAGAGAGGAAGCTTCCCAATATGAAAAGCTTGTGCCATGGTATACTCTCCACGCCCTTTATCTTCAATCTTCTATTTTCCTTTGATAATTTTTTCAAGGGTGGTTGCATCAACATATTTGGAGGAATTGGATGAAGTGGCTTCGCTGTTTGTAGGCACCTGTTGTGCGGGCCCTTCTCTCAGATTAGCACAAAATTGGAAAGGGTTAGGATAACCTAGGATGGTGATCTCAACTCCATCATGAAAGAACTTCAGACATTGATGGTACATTGAGGGAACTGCCTTCATGGAATGGATCCATGGGCGTCCTAAGATCATGTTATAGGGAAAGTCTAGATCCAGGACTTGCAACAATGTGTTTTCAGTAACTGAACCAATTCTAATGGGCGGTATGATGACTCCCTTGGAGGGACATTCAGCATCATCATAGACCTTTATTGTGATTCTCCTGGAAGGATCAATGTCACTCTCATTGTAACCCAAATCAAGAATGACCTTCAAAGTGCAGATGTTAAGTCCTGCTCCACTATCTATCATGACTCGTCGGACTTTGGCATTATGGACAAAGACTTCCAGATGGAGAGGGTCATTATGGCCAAGACGGCCATGTGGAACATCATCTTTGGAAAATGTGACATGTTGGGACACAGAGAAGTGCCCCATCATGGCCTGAAACTGGTTAGTGTCAATGTAGGTTGAAACAGTGGACTCTTTCAATCCTTTATCAAGGACTTCCTTGTGCTGGGGGATGTGCGTAGCAAATCAAGGATTGATATCAAGGTAGGGGTCTTACCTAACTGGTCAACAAGATTGTAATCTAAAGGTACCTTGGGTTTGGATGGTGCATTAGGCACAGTAATCTTGGTACGACGGGTAGCGATTGCGCATTGAGGGTTACTATCCTGGAAGGTCAGAGTGGACACATGTGAATCAGCCTCAGAGAAACAATTGATGGTATAGTCATGGCCTGTCTGAGTATAGTTGACATTGTTCTTGGAATTTGTATTCAACGTAGAGGTATTCCCCTTCTCATGATCAACCAAGGGGTTTGTGAAGATAGTATGGTCAGTATTGGAAGATCCTGTCGTGGGTTCAACTTCAATCACACCTTGATCAATAAGGTCTTGGAATTTATGTTTTAATTGGTAGCAGGAATCGGTTTTGTGTCCCTTTGTCCGATGATAATTGCAATATTTGTTCTTGTCACACCAAGGGAGTTTCACTGTTGGCGGATCTCGGGTAATTGAATGTTATTGTTTTGCAATAATCGTTGTAAGACTCAATGGAGAGGTTCACCCAATGGCGTGAACTATCTTTTTGGTCCATCTCTATTTCTCGGTGGTCGACGCTGCCGATTATTATTAGTTTGTGCTTGAGGTTGTGTTGGAGCTGGCGCTGGAGGTGGTGCTTGAGTTGTTGTTTGTGTATTGGTAACAGCGGGTCCTTTGAGAATCACTTTCTGTTGTGTCACATTAACTATCTGTGCATCAATAACACTGTCATTTGTGACATTTTTATTCCAAGACCAAAATTTTGGATTGTCCTTGTTGATTTTTAATACTCCTTTTTCAATAAGAGCATCTTCAATGTCGATTCCTTTTTTCATGAGCCTTTGAATTGTACTTGGTCATTTGATTTTGAGCTCATACATCATCTCAGGTACCAGATTTTGGATAAATAATTGAATCTGTTGTTCTTCTGGCACATCAAAAGGACATTGACTCACCAAATTCCTCCATCACAATAAGAAGGTCATAAAGGATTCTCCAACCTTTTTCTTGGTTGTGCACAAGTCAGTTATCATAACCTCACTTGATATGTTGAACGCAAAATGAGAGATGAATTCATCAGCTAGTTCTTTCCAAGATCTGATATTATCAGTTAGTTTAGAGTACCACTCCATTGCTTGACCCCCAAGGCTTTGAGGGAAGAGTCTCATGAGGTATGTGTCATTGTTGTTAACCTCGATGCAAGATATATAAAATTCTTGAATGTGATAAATTGGGTTTCCTTTTCCTTTGTACTTCTCAAACTTGGGTACTTCAAAATTCTTGGGAAAAGGAGGCATGTAAATGCTTGGATCAAACGGAATAGGACACAGGTCTTGTTTTGTATAGAGGGTCTTTGTGTCCTTGAACTGTAGATCATTTAGTTGCTTTTGCAAGCATTGGATTTTTTGAATCATTTCGTCATTCTGTGAAGGCTTCACTGCCTTTTTATGTTTATTAGAATGATGTGTCCACCTAGAAGACATTGAACGTCGACTATATTCTAAGGCCCAGTCTGATTCTGACAATTCAAACAATATGTCATGGGTTGATGCCACATGTTGTCTGGCATGTTGCTAAAAATATTCCACATGTTGTTGATTTATTGGTGGAGGATTATATTGTTGACCTTGTGTCACATAGTACAGTTGAGAAACTTGTTTTTGATATCGAGGTGCATACTGTTGTTGTTGATTTTGCACCCCATGTTTTTGTTGTTGTGACACATTTTATTGTTGTGTGACATGTGGTTGTCACTGCTGAACATATGGTTGTTGAACATGTTGTTGTTGTTGCTTTTGTTGAACATGTTGTTGAGCCTACTATTGTTGTAAAGCATGTTGTTGTTGTTGTATATACTATTGTTGTAAAGCACATTGTTGTTGTTGCACATACTGTTGTTGTAGAGCATGTTGGTGCTGCTATACATATTGTTGGGTATGTTGTTGTTGTTGCGGGTGCACTTGTTGCACCTTTGGACCTTGCACATGTTGTACAGAAGGATGAGAT
This sequence comes from Thuja plicata, assembly GCA_018584345.1. NCBI lineage: Eukaryota > Viridiplantae > Streptophyta > Pinopsida > Cupressales > Cupressaceae > Thuja > Thuja plicata. The sequence continues at coordinate 818,505 of MU223506.1, forward strand.
TCTTGACCCATTGGCATTGTTGGTTGTTGAATGTTATGATATTGTTGAAATCCAAGTGGTCCAAGTATGCCATCAAGATTTGCAGTCTTACATTTTTTTGGTTGTGCTTGAGACATCATGTTAACTTGGGTTGCAAATTGTGGTTGCACTACATCCATAGGTGCTGCTTGTTGAGCCACTTGGGCTTGTTGCACTTGTTGTGTTGCATGTGCTTGTTGAATCACCATAGGTGGAATTGGCGTGATATCAATGAGACTCTTTTTCTTTTGACCTTGCAATTGATTTGGTATAGTTGTAGTAGTCACATTAGATATATCAAATGTGGGTACCCTTGGTGGTTCATTAAATGGTCCTTTGGACATTGTTGCATTTGAAGTGCTTCCTAGGAATGTTGTATGTGCTACCAAAGGAGGACCACTTGGTTGTGTTTCTTCAAAAGGGGGTACATCTGGCATTCCCCAAGGAAATGCAAATGTCTCATTTGATCCTTTTGGCAAGCGATTCTTTAAATGAATCCTCCATGTTCATTTAGGACCTTTTTTAGGGATTTGTGTAGCATCTGCCATCTCGGGAGGAGTGAGTACTACTTCTTCAAAAAAAGGATTATCCAATGGTATATACTTTTCCCTTGGAGGAATATCGACAGTTAAATCATTTTGATGTCATTTTTGTGTTAGCTCCATAGCTGACTCATCGAAGGGTTGTTCTCGCTTTTCTCTATCCTACACCACTAATGCTTGGTTCTCTTCCAAAGTAGATGGTGGGGGAGTTTGATATTCCAAAAATAATTGAGGATTTTTCTTTCGAATCACTTTGATATATCATCTTGGATCTCAAGTCATGAGGTATGTTAATGTCTGCTAAATTTGCTTATTCTTAAAGGACTCATCAATTTCCTCTTTAGGTAAATATTTGAAGGAAGCAAAGATTCCATGTGAGTCTCCAGAATCCAAAGAGGGAATTGAGTCGTTGTCATGATTTTGATTATCTGGTGGTGGTAGAGGAGGTTGATAAGATCCAAAATCTATGTTTGGCATAGGTTGTTGTTGCGAATGATTGGGTTGGATTTGATTGATTTGAGAAGTTTGGTGGCATTTCTCCTCAGGTTTAGGGGGAACACTACCTTGGCCAGGTGGCATAGGTACAAAGATTGGTTCAAAGGCTAGGGGAGGTCCCCACTGAATAGTGCCAAATTTTGAGGAAGCATTTGAAGGATATCCCATGTTGCATAGATCACTGCTTGAAGTAGGTTCTTGAGGAAATGTGACATGTCTTGGGTCATGAAATGTTTGATGCACTTCTTCCAATGGTTGCATGTTGATTAGGTCACTTTGGTTATGATAAGAAACACCTTGTCTTGGATCAAAAGGTAATTGTGATTCTGGTTGTGATGTAAACATAGGTAAATGAGGATCTTGTTGCCCCTTGGATGCTTGAGATCTTGTGAAAACTGGCATAATTTCTATATGCAAATGCAAGATTTTTTTGGAATTTTTGAAATTTTGGAAATGCAACTTTGGAAATGCAAGGAACTTATGCAAATGAAACCTAAGGTTTATGCAAATGCAAGCTAAGGTTTATGCAACTATGTTTTTGGTTTTTTGGACTTTCACAATTAATGTTTTGAAAGGAGACAAACCTAAGAGCATAACCTCATGAGGTTGAATACAAATCTTGACTTGAAAAATAGGATTTTTGGTACAAAGGACAAGTTTGAAAAAAAGGCTTAGGTCAAATCAATCATGACAAAGGTGGAATAAGACCAATTGATAAGGATAGGGGGTTTGAAATTTTGGGACAAAAAGGGACCAAGTCAAGATCCTATTTTCAACACCATCAAGAAATGCTCTATGATTTGGATGCTTTCTAGGATTGTTTGCAAAGTTTTTAAGGAGGATCTAGAAATGAGCTAAGTATGCAAGAAGGCTATGATTAGGACTTATGCAAAAGGGACTATAATGAGTATTAAAATGAGGTCTATAATGCAAGGAATTCTTTGAAATGCACAATGCAAGGAGATTAGGTCATGAATATGCAATATGAAGGCTATCAAGGATGCCAAAAAGGTTCCAAGTGAAAAGTTCAAGGTTCCATATGTTTACTCAAAGACAAGGTTTGTTGTGACCATTTGATTGTTCTTGAAGATTGATTTGGAAAAAGTATTCTTTAAGGAGAGTGTTTTTAAGATGTTATCATTTTTATTAAGGTTTGAACACCCACACAAGACACGTCATTCAGAATGGATGTTGTAGAAATGAGCAAACACACCACTTCCTAAGGATAGCAAGGAAAATATCTATTGAATCCCCACTTGAACCAAATTTCAGCCGCGCTTACTAATAGTGGACAACCCAGAAGCTTGGAGGCACGGGCTCCTCCTTACATGTGCACTCACTTCTCAGGCACTCCAAGCTTCAACTCCCAAGGGACATCACTTCCCAAGGGATTTTTGTCTCGACTAATAGCCACAAAAGTGTGGGGCATCTTAGTTGGTCTCTGACCTTCTGCACCAATAGATAGAAGGTTTTTGGCTACTATGACATGGTGTTTAATAATGGCATCCATTCGGGTGGTTATACGTGCGGCATATTAGCTCCATTATGGAGGCCTCCCAGACTACGAAAGTTATGTTTCGTAGGTTTTAATGCACCACAAGGGTACTGAGGGAGATCTTATTCCTGGTATAACGCATTCAACACCTGTCCATTGTGAGATTAATCACAATGGCATATTTGTATCCAGGTTGGATGGGCTTGGCTGTAGCCTATCACCAGTTGGGCATCCACTCTCACTAGCTCTATTAAAGCACTTGGGAGGTAGCCACTCTATAAGAATGATATGATTTTATCTTACACCCAAGATCCATGAAGGCGAGGGGAGAGGATACGCTCATATGATTCTTAGGGTTTTACAATCTAGAAAACACATTAGACACATGAAAGCAAAAATTTATTTTCAAGCACCAAAATGAAGTGTTTTCTAACTACAAAAAGCAAGCACAAGAGTTTGGGAAAACACAAGGTCTTCTACAATTGTCCTGCATTGAAACTGTTAGTAGTTTTTAGGATTTCAATCTTCATCCCACGATTGCCAACATGCTACACAAATAATCAGTAACACCAAAATCCAGTAGTCTAAGTGCAGAAACAAGTATAGGAATGTAGAAATCCAAAAATAGTATTGAAAAATACCACTTTTACCACCTACGTAGGAATAAGCTACCACCTGTACAGCTTCTAACCACCTACACAGCAATAGTGACCACCTGCGCAGCAACTGATCAGAAGCCTAAAAAGGGCTAAAAACTTGCAAAAATAGAGGTTTTCTTAACATGTAATCATGCAATATCATCAGAAACACATCTAGGGCTCATTATTTATGTCATTTAAGTTGATTTGAAAAGATTGAATTGAACTTGAAACCCTAACTAGCTTGCATGTGCATCAAAGTGGTTTAGGAACACCTTAAAGCCAAAATCTGCATTTGATCCTAAACTAGGTTAGAGTTCATTTTAGGTACCCAAATCAGATGTACATGTTCATTTTAGGTCCCTTAACAACTTAAACAACTTGATCTTGCATGAAATAGTCCATTTCCACCCCTAGTTAGGCTAGATTGCAAGTTTGCTTGAAATTTGACAAAGCTTGATAGAATGAAACCCTAGGCTAGATGAGATTCATTTTAGGAGCCCAAAATGCAAATGTGAATGTTCATTTTAGGCCTTGCAACTCAAAGTGTGAGGTTCATTAACCTTATTAGGGTTCATTAACCAACTTTAGGGTTCATTTGAATAGTTTAGTGTTCATTTTAGCTTGTAAACAGAGAAAAAGCAGAGGAGAAAGCCCAAAATGCAAAATGGCTTCCTAAACATTCAAGAAATGATCCTAAACCCTAAAAGAGGACCCCCATATGACCAACTGTGTAGCTAAGCAGCCATCTACGTAGCTCTGGGCTCCAAGTGTGCAGGTCTGGGTACCACCTGCGCAAGACTTAACCACCTGCGCAGAAACAATGACCACCTGCACACGAATAGTGACCACCTGTGTAGCTTCAGTAACCACCTGCGCAGATCTCTTCCAGAACCTAAAAAGACACAAAAAAACCAAAAAAATTTATCAGTTAAGCATGATTCATGTCAAGTTCACCAAATGTAAGACTAGAAAAAGGCATATTTAGCATATTAGGTAACCACAAACCCTAAATAGTATGCTAAACCTGTCTAATCTATCATGAAAGCTATTTTCTAAGGGAATTCATAAAATAAGCATGAAAACTCAAAAACCCCCTTCAAAGGAAGCTCCCATGTCCTTCTTTCTTCTCCATAATGAGATTGATTTTTCTCTTTGCACACACACTTTGTACAAGAAGCCAAGTTTGCTAATGAGAGTACTAGAAGTGAGTGATCTTGAGGTTTTCTCAAAATCTTGTGGTTCAACCTTGAATGATAGAAATGCACCCATTTTGTTGAAAATGAGATACAATTTGGTGAGATTGCACAAAATCTATGCATAAATGCATATTTTGGTTGGTAGGATGCTTGGAAGCATGAAATAGGGGAGATGAAATAAGAAGATATTGGAGGATATTGAAGAAGCACCTTAATAGGGATGTGAATCCTCAATTAAGGGATATGGAAATTAGGTGAGATTAAGAGGATATTAATTCAATTAATAAATCAAAATTCCTCACAAATCCAAATTAGATTTATGAAATTATAAAATCTCATAAATTGAAATTATCTAATTAATTAATTATTGAAGACTTAGGGAAATGAGGAATAAATAAAGTTTGTTTATTTATTCAATTAGGACCTAGGATAAACTATGGGTTATTCATCCAAAGGGGGAAATTAGTGGGTTATAGGTCGAATTGAAGGTGTTGACGTCAAATTGAAATGATTTTGATAATATTGATAAGGTTTAGGATCAATTCTGAGGGTTCCGAAATAGTTTAGGAAATCATGAGGCATCGATGAGCTTTGACAATGTGCCTGCATAATGATGACTGGAAATGGTTTGAAAAGTGCCAGTGAACTTTGATGGCATCGTAAGATTGAAATTGAAATGGGGAAACATCGATGATCTTTGACAATGTTCCCAAAATGATAATCATAGATAGTATTGACAATAATGAACAACACTATTGAATTGATATTGAAAGATTGACGTGATAACACTGATGATCTTTGACAATGTTATCAAATAGCTGATTAAGGGGATACAAAGCATTGATGATATTGGACAATGCTCTTGAAATGATGATAAGATTGATTGAATTGAAATAGGGTTTGATCGATTGGTTTGAAATTGGGTTAATTAGGCATCGATGATCTTAGACAATGCCCCAGAATGGTCAGAATGAGTCCAGACAATTCTGTAAGTGATTAGGAATGGAATAAGATAGGTTTAAATTTATTTAGGAAGGTTTGGAATGGTTTAGGATTGAATAGGATCGGTTTAGGGTTGATCGGAATTGATTAGGAAAATGATCGATTTGATAGAGAAAGTAGAATTGTTAGTAAATAATTGGACAATTTTGCAATGTTCAATCATTGACGAAAGACACAATGTCTCCATAAAATAAAGATCATATGTGCCACATAGAGGAATAATTAGGTCACAAAACAACATTTCGATTGTAATGCTAAAAATGTTAAAACATGTAGACCAGCAGGCTCGAACCATTTTTAGGTGTCTACATTTTATGTTAAAACACATAGACCAGCATGCTCGAACCATTTTTAGGTGTCTACAATTTCAACATGAATTTGAGAAAAAAATGAGAATTGAGAACACAAAGCACATGGATCACTCCTAATTTGCAATCTCAATCACTCATTTTGAACTTTGAATCTCAATCACTCAAATTTGTCCCTTTGTCCAAACCTTTGAGACAAACATTTAAATTGTCAACCCATTTGAAACCATTTGAAAGCCTCTCACTAAATCATGGCTTAATCATGATCAAGTAACTCTACCCCTTACACTTGGGAAAATCCTATAAATAGAAGCCATTTTGAGAGCATAAAGGATCCTAGAAAATTTGAATGCAAAGCATCCTTATTATAGACATTTCATAGCAAATTGAGAGCAATTGAGAATATATCATATCAATTTAGCATAATGGAGAGAATTTTGGAGAGGATTTGAATCAAATATCATAGCATTGGAGAGAATTGAGAGCTAGTTAGGCATTATCTTTATCAATTTCTCATTCTAGGATTGTCACTAATAGAGATTAAGGCAGAGAGCTCTATTAGAAAAGCTTAGTTAGAGATCCATGAGATGTTAAATGTTTTATTTGTCAATTATTAGATTAAATTGTATTATTTTTTCCATAGAATTGATAGATATCACCTTTATTTCATGAATGTATGATTTATACATACATAAATGACACCCACCGTGGGGCTTTGAGCCTCTAAATCTGGTTTTTTGTCAAATTTCAAGTGTTTTTTGGTGCATTTTCCACTAAATTTGCAGGTTGCAGGTCCAAGTGATGCCTACCAGCAGTAAAGTGATGCCTATCAGTAGAAAAATGATGCCTATGAAGATCTTTCCTCTTCTGTCTTAAATTTCTTTCACTGCCTACAAGACAAAGTGTCACACTTGTTCCCATAAAGCGATGCCTCCAAGTCGAGAAATCATGCCTACGAGCATTCTTTTACCGCCTAATAAATTTTTTGTTTTACAATTTGCATATTTTGCACCGCCTGTGATTTAAATTTTAATGCCTATAATTTGTTAAATCACGCTTAGTTGATTTCAAAGTCGCGCCTGGTTCACTGCAAAGTCACGCGTAGGACACTGCAAAATAATGCCTGATAGATGTTAAATAACACTTGCTATAGTTTATGTGTTATTGCTTTTAGATTAATAAATTTAGATTTCTAACTCTATGCTATTGTATTTTCTATAGATGAACAAACACCTAAAAGTACAGAAACCAACGGTGCGCATCAAAAGGCCAAACAAAGAGGTAAGGGTTCAAAACAAGTACTTGAAAGAACTTCATAGTGCTTCAATTTTGGATAATTTAGAGAAGGAACAAGAGTTATTTGAGAATTATATCAAGGTTATTAGTGCTTACAAGAAGAAATTTCCCTCTTTGAATTGATTGAATGCATTTAGTTTTTAAGGTGTTTTTGTGCAAATCTTGTTAAAAGACTTAATTGCATTTCAATTATCTTTTGTTTGGCTCATTTTGATTGTTTGTGTCAACTAACTTGTTGGTGGAGTCGGAGAGGGAACGATCGCCACTAGGTGAGTAAGCAAAAAAACCTCAAAAAAGCACCTAGCCTTTGCTAGCTTCGAAAGAGGTATCTTTCTCATCAAGCTTGTTTTGCTTAGATTGTGGCAAATTTATTTAAATCTAGATAAATAGGGACACCCTATTATTTTCCATCTCGAATGAAACATTAGGTATATGCTCTCAACTTTTTGAAGTTGATCAAAAAGCCAAAAATATTGAGTTTAGGGTGGTAGAAAGAAAGGGAGGATAATTGAACCATACACTTCATTTTTTAAGAACCTCTTTGTTACAAGGTTGAAAAATAACAATAAGTGTTTGAAGTGTTTGGAACAAAGAAAAACAATAGGGATATGCTCTTCACTCTTTGAGTGAATTAAATTCCCAAACTTGTTGAACTAAGTTCAATTTCTTGTTTTCTATATATGCTAGATAATCTAGATCTTTAGAGGGCCTGCCTCCCGAGTACATCCTTATGAGGACGGTGAGAGGGAATGACCCAAAGTGGGAGACAATCGCTTAAGCCACAATACTATCTGACCCACTATAAATAAATGCACTCTTCCTTAATGGGTTGTAGTGACTAGATTGTGCTTAAGTTTATTCACTTCCTCTAGTAGTCCTTCGGGATTGCACAAAATCATACTTTTGTGCGTGTGGGAAGCCCGCAAGGGGGTAAAAGAACTTTTCATGATCTAGAACGGAGGTGTTCAATAAATCCTTGATAAGTAGAAAGCTACCTTTTAGAGCCAACAATGTTTAAAAGCCAAATCTGACTCTAGGTAGATTGATTGGAATCTATTCTTGTTTAAGACTCATTGAAATGACCGAGAACATACACATTAGTGTGTTTTAGGGTTATGATGCAAAATTGATGTATGTGTTGCGTTTGTATTTACATTTTTAAGCAAGAATCCAATTAAATAGATCTAATCACAACATTAAACTTTTAACAACCCTAAAAATTTGTGAAAACAATCCTAATCTGCAAAGTGACGCCTACCAACAGAAAAATAATGCCTATAACACTTTATGTGATGCCTTCAAACTTGAAACAACACCTATTACTACTGAAGTGATGCCTAAGTCATTGGAAATTGCCACCTATAAACATTAAAACAATGCCTACAAATAGGCAAACATTGTCTGCAACATGTAGAGTGTCGCATAGACAATTTCCAGGTAACGCCTATACGGTGTAAAGTGACACCCAGAAAAAAACAAGGTAAAACAATGGACATTTCCCGAGGGTGTGAAAACAACTTGATCACATTTTGAATACCCTTTTGGATTTTCTACCTATGCATACTTTCAGTTTGATCAGAATCCCCCATTATTGGATAATTTGCAAAATCGTTAAGGGATTGATCAAAGAGGTGACAAAAGCCAAGTTTTCTTGACCAATGCTCATGTCAGCTTTCACTCGATCACATTACATTAAGTCTACCCTACAATCTGATGGAACTTATCTAAGGCAAGAATTTCCTTTTCCTAGTGACGATTTTACTTCTTTACAACAACCAACTCAAGAACCAATGAAGGAAGTAGAACTGAATATGGCTTTCCCATTTGGCAATATGGACCCCGAACTAATCAACAATGTCAATAGAGATAACAACATTAATAATGGAAATGGCGAGGTCAATAACAATGGGGCCCATGGAAGAGGAATATATTTTAACAATCAAGGGGTAGACCCTAACAATAATGGTGGAAATGTGGACCCTAATGATGAAGAAGCAACCGAAGAAAAGGTTAATGAGGCGGTCCAAATCCCATTCTTCATGAAGATCATGGAGAAAGTGTTATAAAGGGATAGGGAGAAGTATTTCCTAGACATAGCACAAGCGGGGACTAAAGCCCCCCGCAACTTTGATGTTGATCAACTCAAGCAAAAAGAAGAAGAAACAAATCCGATTCACATAATGAACAAACAATTTAAATTATTCCAAATGCAATTGGACACGAAGAAAAAAAGCGGGCCTCCTTAATCCTTTTCTATTGAAGCTTTGTGTCCTTTTCCGTTTGACAAGAATTTAATTATGGTCCCATTCCCAAGTAATGTTATTTTTCCTAAATACGACAAGTATGAAGGAACATCTGATCCCCAAGATTATTTAAGGGAATTTTTTGCATTGAGCTTGGAGTTCATGCATGTCACAATATATTTAATGAGGTTATTTCCTAGAAGTTTAGGAGGCATGGAAATGGAGTGGTTTTCAAATTTACCCTCCGGCATCTGAAATTTCAAGGAATTGGCTTCCAAATTTGTAACTCACTATTCCTACAATATCAAATATGAGGTTACGATGATAAATTTATGTAATACCAAGAAACGAGAGGGAGAATGATTCCTACTTTTCTTACAAATGTGGAGAGCGGTATTCGCTAGATACCCTCGAAGTGTACACGAAACGGAGAAGATAAATATCTTCATTAATAGCTTGAGTAATGAGATGAATTATCAGTTAAGATTGCAATTTCCTAGGTCTTTCCAAGACCTAATTGAGAACGAAGTTACTATGGAGGAGGTATTGGTTAAAAGTGGAGAACTTAAGCTTTATAAGGATAATAAAAATAACAACAACAATACATCCAATAAAAATCAAAATAGGAACCCTCCTAACAATAACCGATTTTGGATGAGGAGCAATAACAAAGGTGTAGTCAATGATGGAGTTGTAGAAGCTAACAATTTGAAGGCCACTCCTTTTACTCTCACAAGAAGACCTACTCAAGTTAATAATGCAAGTCAAGAACCCAAAGTGCCTCTCAAAAACAACAATAATAATAACTTTGGGAATAATCAAGGGGCTAACAAGCCTAAACCTTTCTTTGCACCAACACCTAGAAGGACATTCACACCTTTGGGTGAACCACTTGAGAATGCATTGAGAACCCTAATTGATAATAAGATTATTTATTTACCAAGGGCTCAACCCTATGAACCACAAATCAAGCCTAATTGGTGGAGTGAGTCCAACCATTGTGAATACCATAGGAATCGAGGACACAAAACCAATGATTGCATGTGCCTAAGACATGTGGTGTAAGATTTAATTTACAATGGTGTAATTAAGATAGAAGGGCCCCAAACTAATGAGGATCATACGACCTTTAAACAACCTTTCTATAATCATGAGAAAGTTGAGTCTTCAACTTCAAACAATCAAGGAAACAACTCCAAGGGTAACAACAATGTCAATTTTTCTCATCATTATGACAATACTATCAATACCTTATCCGGGCATGAGCATGTTATTAATGTTGTGGTGATTAAGGAACAACCCAAAGTGGAAACTTCTAATGTCACCACTAGGGGGAAAGCATCAAGGATTACCCTACAAGGGGGTACTCCTAAACCTATTGGCCCTACACAATCAAGTATTTTGGATAAAAAATTATCTACTACAAAAAATCCTTATAGTTTGGTTGATCGATTGCAAAAGACTCCAGCACAAATTTCTATTTTGGAGTTACTAAAACTTTCTCCCAATCACAAGGAGATCTTTGAAAAATCATAGTGGAGACTAATGTTCCTATAACTTTGGAGGAAGATAAGTTTCAAAATATGGTAGGACATCTCATTGCACCACATTGACTTTAATTTTCCGAACAAGATGTTATGTCCATTACTCACCCTCAAATTTTGCCCTTGCATATAGAAGTTTTAATCCAAAGGCATAGGGTCAAGAGAGTCCTCATTGATGGGGGAGCCGGTCTTAACATTTGCACATTGAACCTTGTCAAGTCTTTAGGGTTAGATGAATCGTCTATTGATCTTAAAAGAAGATTACCATTAAGGCTTATGATGAGGAAGAAAGATCTTCGAAAGGTATGATTATTTTACCTATTAAAGTTGGACCTATCAAGAAATACACCATATGTCAAGTCCTTGACATGAAGCTAAATTATAATATATTATTGGGGAGACCATGGATTCATGAGATGCAAGCGGTGCCTTCCACTTATCATCAATACATAAAACTTCCACACATGGGTGAAGAGATCACAATTGGAGGAGATTGTAATCCCTTTCAATATTGCAACACATTGAAACCTAGTCATGAGCTATTTATTCCTCATAATAGGGAAGGAGTCATCCCTAATGTCACCATTGAAGAAGCTAAATAGGAAGTTTCAAAGTTAACATAAAATGCTACATTTACCTCAAACCCTAATCAAACTAACTCATCTACATCAACTAATGGAAAGGAGAAAGTGAGTTATGAGGGTCAAAGTTCACATGAAAATTTAGTTAAAACTTCTAAATCAAAGGTGGAAATTTTGAAACCTTCCAAGGATGAGAGAGAACAAGCCAAGAAGGACCAATACCAAAAGATGAATGAAATGATGCATAACTTTGAAAATCAATGTAGGATCAATTCCAAAGGAGTGGGGGAATATTTTGTTTCCCTATTTGATTTGCCAACTTCTCCTAAGACACATGGGAAACCATAAAGTGTTCATCCAACTCACAAATATAACTCTCATTTTGTAAGAGAGAGTGAAAAATCAGCCCTAGAAAAGGAGGACAATGAAGTTTTACAATGGCTCTACAAAGAGGAATATACTTCAAACACTCCCATGGATGGAGTGCAACACATCAATATCCAAACTGAGCAATATGGAAAGGGATACCAAATTATGCAAAAAATGGGATACAAGGGAAGAGGACCCTTAGGAGTCAAGAATAAAGGATTACTGGAACCCATTGAACCTTCTTGGAGATCAAAGGATGAGAAATCTAGAATAGTTTATCAAGACAAAGGAGAAAGTTCAAGCCCTGTGCATGATTTTCATGAACATGTACACATGGTAGGATCTGAGATTCTAGATGATTTCAGAGATTATGAGTGGGATTCCCTATCCAAAGACTCTTTTCATGATAAATAGGTTGATTTTATTCACACATATACTACCATTCCTAATGTTAAAAGTCAAGACAATGAGAATCAAGGTTCAAATTCTACACAAGTATCAAATGAGTCTCAAGAATCCAATATAGGTCAAGCATCTAGGGATAATCAATGGATAGGTGAACCTTGGGTACCTTTGTGGGGGGGTGATTCAAATGTTATATTTAATCGACATGCTTTCTTTCCCATGGAAATCCACGAGGACTCTAGTGAGGAAAATTTTGATCCTACTTCCATGGAACACCTTGAGAAAGCACATGTTATAGACCTAAGCGATACAATGTACGAACCTTCAAATGAGGTCATCTCCTTGAATCCTTCGAATGACAACTTTCCTAATGATCCCTTAGCATTACTTCATCCCAAACTCATTGATTGGGATTTAACTGAACCAAATGAACTATTATACTTTCCTTATGACAATGAAATGGCCCAATACCTAAACGCGGTTGAGCCACCTTCTTCCAACAATGAATAAAATCTAGAAATAATGATAGAGGTAGGGGTCCAACCTCTCAATCCAAAAAATAAAATAAATAAATTCAAAAAAATGAAAAGGTCTAGTGGTGAAAACCACCATGTGGCAGTACTAGAACCTAAAAAAGTAAAAATATTGGATGTTTCCAAAGGTGAAAACCCAACTGTGGCACCTAAGGAAGAGAGGTTGGCTACCCTACCATAACATGATGATGAGAGATCTCCTATTCTCATAGAGCCAATTAAAAAAGGTGAACATTGGAACCAACTTGGAACCAAAGTTTATTCAATTAGCAGGCTCACTAACCCCGTCAAAAAGGAAGGAGATCGTCGAATTCTTTCAAGCAAAGAAAATTAACTTTGTGTGGTCATATGCTAACATGTCAGGGTTAGATCCAAGCTCCATAATGCACCATATTAATGTGAAACCTGACAACAAACCTGTAAAGAAGAAATTGAGAAAGATGCATCCACATGTAGCCCTATTAGTTCATAAAAGTAATAGCCTATGCATAATGGATATCCAACATTGTACTAGTTGCCAGGCATGATAAATCCATTAGAATATGCACAAATTTTTGAGACCTTAACCTTGCTTGTTCAAAGGATGATTTTCCATTGCCTAGCATTGATGTTATAGTGGATTTAATGACAGGACATTCTATGTTCTCATTTATGGATGGATTTAGTGGATACAATAAGATTTGTATAGCACCTGAAGACCAAGAAAAGACTTCTTTTACATGCCCATGGGGAACCTTTGTTGGAATGTGATGCCCTTCGGTCTCAAAAATGTCGGAGCAACTTACCAAAGAGCAATGACCACTATCTTCAATGACATGATGCACACCTTCCTAGAAGACTATGTGGATGGTATTTTAGCTAAGTCACATAAAAGAAAAGATCATATTCCTATATTATAAAATATTTTCACAAGGTTAGAACAATTAAACCCAAAGAAATGTGCATTTGGGGTCCAATCCGGCAAGCTCTTAGGCTATATAGTTTCTGCAAAAGGCATAGGAGTGGATCCGGAGAAAGTACAAGCAATAATGGACATGGAAACTCCCAAAAATATCAGTTAGATAAGGTCCCTTCAAGGAATAATTCAATCCATTAGGAGGATCATTTATCAATTGGCAGAAAAGTGGCATTCGTTCACAAGATTGCTACACAAAGATACTATTTTTACATGGGATGATGAATATGAAAAAGCCTTCACTTTGTTGAAAATATACTTGGTCAACCCACCTATATTGATGCCTCCTATCAAAGGAAAACAACTTTTACTATATATTTCAACAATATAAAGATCTTTAGGGGTCTTATTGGCACAAGAGGATGAGGAAGGAAAAGAAAGAGCTATTTACTATTTGAGTAGAATTGTGATCAAATATGAATTGAACTATAGCTTCATGGAAAGAGCTTGCCTAGCAGTGGTTTTTGCCTTACAAAAACTAAGACATTACATGTTGATGCATAAAGTGAAGTTGATTTCAAAGATTGATCCTTTAAAGTACTTGCTTAGTAAAACAACCATAATTGGAAGGATTGCTAAATGGGTAATGGTGCTTAGTGAATTTGACATTGAATATGTGGATTGTAAAGCTATCAAGGGCCAAGTTATTGCTGATCAATTGACTGAAAATCCATTAGAGTCTACTCATCCCATCCAAGTTGAATTTCCCGATGCAGAAATAGTCAATGTGGAAGCCAAGGCATGGAAGTTGTATTTTGATGGATTCTATACTCAAAATGGTTCAGGGGAAGGAATTTTATTGATCACACCTCAAGGGTACACCATTCCAAAATCTTATAAAATTTTGTTTTCATGTACAAACAACATTGCATAATATGAAGCTTTAGTCATAGGCATCAAAATGGCTTTAGAATGGAAGGTTACAGAACTACAAGTTTATGGGGACTCTCAATTAGTCATCAACCAAATCAATAATGAATACTAAACTAAGGATGAAAAATTAATGCCATATAAGAGAATGGTAGATGATTGGAAAAAATACTTTGCCTTAATCATATTTGAGAAAATTCCAAGAGACAAGAATAGGCATGTAGATGCTATGGCTACCTTAGCTTCGTTACTCCAAATGCCTGATCAAAATGTGAGGTACAAATTCTTGGTGGAAGAATTGATAAAACCATCCTTTGACTTATCCGACACCCAAATTTTTTCCCTAATTGATGGACATGAATCACCTTGGTATGGACCAATTTATTCCTATCTTAAAGACCAAGTTTTACCTATTGACCAAACGCATGCCCAAAAATGACATTTTATAAGACAAGCCACTCGTTATACCATCCTATCAGACACATTGTATCGCAAGTGTCTTAAAAAAATGCTTCTTAGGTGTCTAGAGGATGAGGAATCAAGATTATCTTTAAATGATGTTCACGAGGGGATTTGTGGGTCATATTCAAGTGGGTTGAATTTAGCCAAGAAAATCCTTCGCACGGGGTACTTCTAGAAAACCTTAGAAAAAGATGCTTGCCACTTTGTGAAAACATGTGCGAATGTCAATACCATGGAGACATGATCCATGCACTTGCACAAGAATTGTATCCTTTTATCACACCATGGCCATTTTACCAATGGGGTTTTGATCTTATTGGAATGATTTACCCACCTTCTTCCAATGGTCATAAATATATCATTACAGCAACATAATATTTTACCAAATGGGTAGAGGTCGTACCTTTGACAACTGCCATGGGAAAATAGATTTCAATGTTTATCTGTAATCACATCATTTTTAGATATGGTATTCCTCATGCCATCATCACAAATAATGGAAAATAATTCAAGAACAAAGATGTGGATTAAATTTGTGAAACTTTTCATATCACCCATCATTCTTCTTCCATTTACTATCCTCAAGCTAATGGACAAGTCAAATCCACAAACAAGAATATTCTCAAAATCTTGAAGAGATCGGTTGATAAATCAAGAAGAGATTGGCATGTGCAGATAACCCGACATTGTGGGCATACAAAACTAGAATCTGAACACCTACTAGCGCTACATCATTTTCCTTAGTCTATCGGGTAGAAGTTGTTTTACCCTTGGAAGTTGAAATCCCATCCCTAAGAGTCTCTTTATATGGATTAATCAATGATGAGGATTATAGGGTCACCCAACTTCAACAATTGGAATTATTGGAGGAACAACAAACATAAGCTTATGAACATTTGAAGGTATATCAGAATAGAATCTCAAGAAACTACAACAAGCATATCAAACCGAGAACCTTTCAAGTGGGAGACTTAGTGTTACGAGAAAACCCTAAAAATCAGGCAGATAGGGAAAAAAAGGAAAATGGGAATCAAATTGGCTTGGAACCTTTGTCATTAATTCCTCTTTTGGAATGGGAACTTACAAGTTAGCTGATTGCAAGGGTGGTTAACTACACGAGCCTATTAACATCATCCATCTAAAGAGGTTTCATACCTGATCAGATGAAACAATATAGGAGAAAAGAGTATTAGATGAGTGTGTATCTAATGATTTTAGCATCAAATCTTTGTACATGAGAAAATTCAAAATCCAAAAACATGAGAAAAATCAAATCGTCAAAAAGTCAAAAATAATGAAAAAGCAGAAAATCAGAAAAAGGAGAAAATTGAGCATGAAGAAAGAAAAAACATTCATAAAATCAAAAAATGATTGCCTTGGTGAAAACCTAACAAATAGGCGCCTTGATGATATATAAAAAAATGAAAAAAAAAAAGAAGAAAAAAAGAATAAAAAATTTTGAAAAAGAGAAAAAGTGCCTTGGTGAAAACCTAGCAATAGGCGCCTTGGTAGCAAAAAAAAGCAAAAAAGAGAAAAAGAGCAATAAACCCAAAAGGTGAAAACCTGGAAAATAGGTGCTTTTTGATCCCTTAGGTATTTCCTAGTTGCATTTATACATATTGCCTTTTCATCATCTCATTTGTACATATCCTTCATTGCATCCGTCATTTGTGCATAGTCATAATAAAGTCTCTCTGTTGCATACTAGGTTTCATTTGCCCACGTTTCACATGGTTACATTTATCACTTGGGGGAAAAGCATTGGTTTTTGGTACAAACGGATTCATAAGTGCTACATTTTGATCACATATCAGAAGTAGATTTTCAGAACTTCAGAGGAGAGATATTGTTGAACCTTTGATGTATATCATTGTTCAAACCCATGCATTTGACCTAAACAACTTGATCTGTGAACTTAATTGACTTATTTTATTAGGATTAAAAATTGACAAAACCTAAATGATCAAAATGTTTGGAATTCTTTTGAAAATCTTAATACAAAGAAAAACACTTGAAGCTTTTGATGATATTCTTTGTATTTTATTATGTCTTTTTAGCTAATCGATGATGTTTCGACTAGATTGGCGATGATGAAGACATGATATTTTCTTGATTTTGAGTGAGTGTTTTGAGGAAGATTTACTAAATTTGTGAATTCCTCTAATGACATGGTCATCAAAGAACCATCGAGGACTTTCATATAGGAAGGAGGAATAACCTTTGTTTGTTTACGCAAACAAATACCTTGGCTATTTAGATCTTCCATATCTTAATACCAAAATCCACTTGCAACATTGAATCTGATGAAATTGGTATTCATACTCCCATAGTTGGTTATTCAACTAGTGAGGGTTGTACTAGTTTCCCAAGGGGTTACCAAAGTGATGAAAGTGATATTCATATCATCATGATGTGGTCAGTGATGATTGTACTTGCTCCTAGTTCCACAACACTCAATGATCATAATATATCTCTTTTGCAGTTCTTTCGCAAAAAGCTAGTGACAATTAGTTGCATTGCATTACATTATCATGTTAGATTAATTGCATACGTTTAGAGTATTTTTCCAAGTTCAAGGGGGTTAATCAATTTTTATTTTATTTTTTTATTTTTTTATTTTTATTTAATTTAATTTAATTTTTTATTTTTTTTTGGGGGGGGGGGTTCAATTATCAATTATCCTTATTTCAAATCAATGATGTGAGATTATCTTTTGCATTCATTCATAGCATTAATCATTAGTCATTATCTCTTATATCAGCAAAATCAAAAGAAAATAAACATTAAGCATTATTCATTTTACATCCATTCTAAGAGTGCATTTCATATAAAGTTGCATACATTCATAAATCAAAATCCAAAAAGATAGTTGCATTCATTTATCATTGCATTGCATAAATCATTACATTCATAATTAAAATCAGAGAAGCATATAGTAGCTGCATAAAAAAATTTGCATCCATCTATCTATGTCATATATAAGATAAACTGCATCCATAGCATAATAAAAGTAAATGCATCATATACATTATATAGATATGCATATAAAGAAATCTCACATCAACATCATAAACACATCATGGGAATCAAATGTGATCATCACATAAATGTCCATCAAAAGATCCACAACATTTGTATATCAAGATACAATATCAACAACAAAATAATACATCATCAAAGTCCTGATCAACATAAATAAATATGATACATCAATATATCGAGTGGATCAATATCAATCTATATCAAGACCCAGCAGGGGCACTTGATCCATCACCTGTACCTGCACCTGATCCATCACCTGTCCCATCGAGATCTCTGTCACTCGATTTATCATGTGTAGTCGGTGGTACTTGGCTGGTGCTAGCTACACTAGGCATATGTTCCATCATTTCCATAAACTCTTGTATCATGGTAGCTACCTAATCGATCTGACTAACCACTGATATCATCCTAGCCTGTAAGGTCCTCACATCCTGTGTCAAGGCATCTATCACCTGAGGAACCCGTGGTGTCTGTGGTGCCTGTAATCTAATCTATAGTGCTTGGGGTGCCTGTAATCCAACCTGTAGTATCACTAAAATTTGAGGAGGCACCTGTTGTGTTGGAATATGTCCCTATAAAGGAGGAACCTATTGTGCATGATCATGAATCGATGGAGGATCATGTGCTCCTAGAACATGTCTAGCAGCATCTATATGTGTCTACCTACCATCTCTCTGTCGCTGTCCCTGATGACCCCATCCTGCAGGTGGTCTAGACTGAACCTGTCCCTGAACCTATCTCGGCTGACCAAAACCACCACCCCTAGCCCTGACATGCCCACCCCGCATCTGAGGTCACACTCGTCCTTTGCCTATAGCTCTACGAATCCTAGGAGATCTCGGTGCTCTAGGAGCTTGTTGTCTCGATCCTCTCACACCACCACCTCTACCACCACCATCTCCTCCATCATCATCGGATGTATCATCCATATCAGGAATCATCTCTGCATGATCTATAAATCTAGTGAATCTGTGGTAAGAAAACCACTCTCTGTACTCAGCAGACATCCTAGCATCGACAACATGATCCATCATATCCCACTGGATGAATCCTAGTCTGTCAATCTTAGTGCATGCAAACTGATAATCCACCTATGCTGCCCACATGGATTGCTCGGCCTGGACTCGTGTGTATAATGCCATACCTTGTGGCATATCCTAGACTCAACCATACTGTCTCGACACTCTCCCAAAGAAGAATCTCTCTATCACAAGTGGTGATCGACAAACCATCCACCGAGGAGAAAAAATATAGGGAAGCTCATCATCATCCTCCCATCATCCCTCACATCCAAGGTAAGGTCTCCATACGACCTTATCAATGTCATCAATAGTGCGGAGCCAATACTCAAGTTTTCCCAGATGATGCTGGACAACCATCCCATCATACAAAAATGCACATGACCATCCTCAGCCTCAAACACGAGCTGATATCAGTCTTGTAAAAGTGATGTGCTCCCAAGTCCATAACTGTAACAATATAGCACCAGCTGATAAAGTCACACTCACTCTATAAACAACCTCGTGCAAATCATGGTAAAGCTATGCTAACACACAGGAACCCCAATCAAACTGTCGAGGATGTGCAATCAAGTCCTCAAGAATCCGACCCCAACCAAATGAGAATTCGCGACCTCATCTGTCAGGAAGCAGTAAACCTCCTATCACAACACCTAGTACTGCTAACAAAGTGGGAAATGAAGCAAGTTGTTCCCATGTGATCATATCATCTCCGATCATGTCATCACCAAACACATGTCTGCATACATTGTCATCGTAGACCTGATCGTAGTAAACCCGCTCTCCTTGAGTTGGGATACAGAGCAATCTATAGACATCCTCGAGAGTGATAGTCATCTCGCCAAGTGGAAGGTGGAAAGTATTGTGGTCAGAGTGCCAACGCTCTACCACAACTGTAAGTAAACCCTGGTTCAACTGGAACTAAGGAAGCTCTAGAAGGAAACTCAATCCGCACTACTCTATCACGCGTAACTCTGGATCCGTCAACTCATTAGATAAGTTAAGAATCCAAGAAGCTAGATTTCGTACATATAACTTACGGAAATGTGTCTATTTTGCAAATCAAGGAAATTATATCAGTATCATTATATCAGTGGATAATTTTAAGTTAATCAAATCAATTCAATCAATCCTTTGGTCTTTTTGAGCGCATCAACTTACTATTCCTAACTCTAGATCTTGAGAAGGGACCAACATGATCAATTATCCTATCAATCAGTGTTCTATCCTATCAGATTGACAAATCAAACATCCATTTTTATGATTATCCTAATATCCCAATCACTTGTTTGCATTACTAAAACACATCTATCTATCTTGGAAATCAATCCGGTCATCCAGACGATCAATCATAAAGCAATTTGTGCTTCCTTTCAATAAGGTTTTTCATCAATTTTCTTACAGGCATCACTTGGCATAGTGTATGTGTCATTTCATTCTAAGCGTCATTTAAATAATTCTAGGCATGATTTGATACATCAGAGGTGTCACTTTACAGTGTACGCAATATTTCAACTTCCTACGCGGTATTTTAAACCTCGTACACGACATTTTCAAACTAGAGTTTTTATACGCGGCAGTTCATTGCGCAAATGCAAAATTTGAACCTAATCTTAAGTGGCATTTTTCGATGCATAGGCGTCATTTCCCAACATAGAGGCAGAATTTAACCTTCCTATGCATCATTTAACCTATGCTACCCGTCATTTTACCTAGACTATCCTAGAAAGCATGTAAAAATTGCAATAAATGCTATTCAAATGAAGCAATAAATGCACTAGGAAGGTCAAAATCACTTACCGGAGGTCCATACTTAGGAGATCTTTGATACCAGCGTGCTCACTCAAAGCGATGCTCTCAAATAGGGACCACCATCACTATCAATCTCAGCAGGATCAAAGCAAAATCTCAAGGATAAAAAGTGAAAATGAATAGTAAAAATGGGGTTTTCAACCTATTTAAGCTAATTAACCTAATTTTGGAGGGATTTTTTACCCAGTTTAACATCATTTGACCTAATCTACACTTTCAGCACACTGGGGCATGCTTTGTTGCCAGGATCATCATCAATGTTTTTCAAAAATGAAAACATATTGGATCTATTTTATATCAATTTCATTATCTTTTTCATATGGAGATCAATCTGTTTCATTTCTGAGGGAGCATTATCAAAGTATCAAATAAAATCTGCATCAAACATTATCAAATCTAGGGCATTGGAATTTCAAATATTATGAGTGGGGCATTCTGCATCTTATCAGATCAGGGATTCCAAATCAGTTCAATGAATCAATCCATCAGATCAGGGATTTCAAATTAATTTATCAGATCAAGTTATCAATCAATCAGTTCAGGGATTTCAAACCAGTTTTTCAAATCAATCATTAAATCAGGTTATCATTAGATCAGGTTTCTATCAATCAATCAAGCATCGAATCAGTGATCAGGACATGCAATTTTCTTTAAATCAATGCGCTTCGCACACCAATTCAAAGAGGGGCATTTGTAGACACCTAAAATTGGGCAGGTATCCTCTTATCAAGAAAATATGCAAATATCAGCCAAGTGCTCTAAATTTCACCAAAATAGATTAAATCAAATTTCAAATGGACATTTATCAATCAAATTGGACAAAATCAATTTTAAATCAAAGGATTAATTAAACAATGACATCAAATGATTAAATATAAGCCTAAAGGGATTAATCTAACTATATAATTGATTTTAATCAATTAATTGTATAGTTTAAATCAAAAATCAAATCCAACCTAGTCCCTACATGGCTAATTTAATTAATTGATTGAATTTAATAAATCCTATTATCTTTCAACATGAATTTGAGCAACCAATGAGAATTGAGAACACAAAGCACATGGATCACTCCTAATTTGCAATCTCAATCACTCATTTTGAACTTTGAATCTCAATCACTCAAATTTGTCCCTTTGTCCAAACCTTTGAGACAAACATTTAAATTGTCCCCCCATTTGAAACCATTTGAAAGCCTCTCAGTCAACCATGGCTTAGTCATGATCAAGTAACTCTACCCCCTACACTTGGGAAAATCCTATAAATAGAAGCCATTTTGAGAGCATAGAGGATCTTAGAAAATTTGAATGTAAAGCATCCTTATTATGGACATTTCATAGCAAATTGAGAGCAATTGAGAATATATCATATCAATCTAGAATAATGGAGAGAATTTGAATCAAATATCATAGCATTGGAGAGAATTGAGAGCTAGTTAGGCGTTATCTTTATCAATTTCTCATTCTAGGATTGTCACTAGTAGAGATTAAGGCTGAGAGCTCTATGAGAAAAGCTTAGTTAGAGATCTATGAGATGTTAAATGGTTTATTTTTCAATTCTTAGATTAAATTGTATTATTATTTCTATAGAATTGATATATAGCACATTTATTTCATGAAGGTATGATTTATACATACACACTACCCATTCAAAAACATTAATCCTTCTCTCTACATTGAGAATGTGCATACTATTCCTCAAGATTCCCGTAGACCAACTATTTTTCAAGATGTCATAGAGGAATAGCTCGAATACATAGAGAAAGATGTCTATTCCACACAAGTAGTTGATGTTGTTGTGGAAAGAAACCCTGAAATATTTCTAGCCATGTTGATCAAAATGGGAGTCAAGCTCCCCGTTGAATTCAATGTATCAATGATATGGCATGAGAACCCACTAGCATGACAGAAATCAACTCAAAACTCACAAATGGAACCTATGGTGTCTCAAGTTTTGTCTCCGCCATCATCAACAACCATGACATCATCATAGACTATATCTACCCAAACTAGCTCAGTCAATCAAGCTAGTACGTCTTCCACCCAAAACATGATGGGACCCCAAATGAGTGCACCCCTGGTTACCAATTTATCTCAAGCATCGGCCTCGTGGCCTTTAACATCAAGCACTCATGCTATGTCAACAATTCCCCAAATGAGCAATAACCCATTTGCGACTACTCAGACATTGTATTCTACCCCAAATAGCTTTGGACTTAATACTTTACTCCCACACGGATCAATCTTTATGGGTCTATCATTAATTCAATGTCCACCAAAGGCTACACCTTTATTCCAACAAGGATCGCAACAACAATAACAACAACAACCTTGGATCAATCAAATTCCCCAATATCAAAATCACACACTGGGAAATCAATACCAAGTCCCAAGGAGATTATATATCCCAATACAAGGAACACAAAGGTGAAGCCTTATACCTACCACGACAAAGAGATTCAATGTCAATAATGTTCCTCAATCTCCAACAGACTTGTTGATACAACAAGTGCAAAATCTATGAATGCAAATGATGGAAATGCAAAATCAGGGGCAAACCAAGTCTTACACAGTAGAGGACTTGTAGCCACACCCATTTGATCACTCATTGCACACGTCTCCATTTCCCACTCACTTCTCGGTGCCCAAATTTGACAAATACAGAGGCAAAACCAATCTCGTAGAGAATATCAGGGAATTCTTTGCTAGTTGCATTGAAGTTGCACACGATGAAACTTACCTAATGTGACTATTTCCACAGAGTCTAGCCGGACCAGAAATGGAATAGTTATCACACCTACCCCATGGAATTTAGTCTTGGAGAGAATTAGTCAAAAAATTTATTGCTCACTTCCATCATATCATCGAACAAAAGGTGAACATCAAGGACCTCTGTGACATTAAGCAAAAAGATAGAAAATCCTTTATTAAATTCTTACAAAGATGGAGGAACACTGCAAACAGAATAACGTATGATGTTCCCAAACAAGACCTAATAGTCATGTTCATTGACAATATGATCGCAGATATGTTATTCACAATGCTCGCTCCAAATTTCAAACAACTCATTGAACGAGGAGTTTGGTGTGAGAAAAACTTGGTCAAGAGAGGAATCCTTGTAGATCCTACCCAAAAGAACATCAATAAAAATGCAATGGATAAGGCCAAATGGTGGAATAAGAACGAGAATGTCACCAACAATGGTGTCATTGACATCAAAATAGTCAACTATGCTCAACCCAAGGTTTCACTACAAGGAGCACCCATGACGAATCAAAAACCCATGGTGCACACTCAGAAAATGAATACTCAGATTCAAACACCCACTACTCAAGTAGCACCCGTGTCCAACAACCAACCCAATGTGAAACGCCCACAAAGGTTTTTGTTTCCTAAATGCGACTACACATCATTAGGAGAGTTGATATAGTCAGCATTGAAAAAGTTGATTTAGACCAATAATATCACTCTACCAGAAATCAGAGAGTACACACATGGTGCTGTGAAACCCAAGTGGTGGAATGCTAAGACTTTTGTGAATATCATCGGGTGAAAGGACACAAGACATCCAAATGCTACCGATTGAAATGACATACAAGAGCTAATGGACCAAGGGATAATTGATGTCACAAATACCCAATCCAAGGATATAACTGATCATAATATCTTCAATGATACATTTCACGATCATAATAAAGGGAAACCCTCAGCATATGGTGGACAGTCTAAGAAAGTGAACTATACCTATGCCAACTCTGATAGCACCATAAATTGCATCAATCCTTCTAATAGCCATGTTGCTATAATTACTATCAAAGATACCAATGTCAAATGTGTTGTCACAACATAGCATTCTAAAGGTGTTTTGCAAGGAATGCCTTCCACCTCAGCTACACCAGTTAATCCCACAACAACTTGCAATCCACAAACCAGTCTAGTAGATAAGCTAAAGCGCACACCTGCCTAGATCTCTATGTTCGACCTATTATGCATATCCCCACAACATAAGTAAGCTCTGAATCAAGCCCTTCAAAATGCTGCAATCCCACTGGACATAACTCCAAAGAATTTCCAGACCATGGTCAATTACATCACTGCCAACAAGCACGCTATATTTACAGACCATGATGTGTTGCCGCACAAGCCTTTGCACATTGAGCCCTTGCATCTGCTTATCTAAGTGCATAAACACACAATCTGAAGAGTCCTCATTGATGGTGGGGCTGGGTTAAACATATGTACTCTTAAAGTGATAAAAACCTTGGGCTATTCATAATCTAGCATTGATTTCACTAGGAGGATAAATATCAGGGCATATAATGAGGATGAAAGATCATCAAAAGGTATGCTCATTCTATCGATTAGGATAGGACCAGTCATAAAGAACACTCCATTTCAAATCCTAGACCTTGATTTGGGATATAACATATTGCTTGGGAGGCCGTGGATACATGAAAGGCAAGTCATCCCTTCAAATCATCACCAGTGCATCAAATTCCCATACCAAGGGGAAGAGATAATCATTGAAGGAGATCCCAACCCATTCCAATACTGCAACACCATAATAAGCAGTATAGATAATCAAGTGCCTTCAAATCAAGAAGCAAGCATTCCTTCCGCCTCTGATTCTGTTCCTAAAGACATACAAAGAAAGGTGGGTAAGATATCAATCAAAGATAAAGGGTGTGGTAAGTATAGCTATGAGGAAGCTTTTACCATCACCAACATGCCTCAAGATCCCAGATCATATGGCATGCCCCGAGCAATAGAAACACATAAAAATTTGGAGTCAATGTTATTCAAGTGTCCACCAACCACATTTGTCAAATGGGGAGACATAGTTGAAGAAAACCCCTTCGATCTAGAAATCAACAATTGGTTGTATAAAGACGCTCAAGAGACATCTCAACCATATATACCTTTGTCACAATATGGAGCTGATTTAACTATGCTGCAAAAATTTGGATATGATGGTAAGACTGGTCTGGGAACAAGACAACAAGGCTTAATGGAACTATCTTTACCGCCAACCCAAATAAAAAAAAGAGGGCTAGGATATGGAAAAAATAGAACCAGTACAACCATCTGAGCTATACCCATATGTAGATCGACAACAGATTATAGAATTAAACTGGGGGCAAAATGCGGAACATGCTCTAATAAGCAGTACACTCTAATTATTTTCATCAGAAGTGGAACCCTCTAATTACCAATTGAACCTTAATTAGACTATCTAGGATGATGCAAAAAGTGAGACATCTAACAAGCATTCTAGTGTGACCGATTCCCATGAGCAAGAGTGGTTATCCCTCCATAATTCTGAGTCACCGATCCCTGACTATTCCCCTTGGTCCGTCAGTACCATACACCTTGATGAAATGTTTGACCAAATGAGCATAGAAGACCAACCATGTATAGATAAAAATATTGATGCCAATTCCTTAGGTGGTGCATCCAAGTCCCATTTCCAGTTTGTTGGAACTATCACCGCAGTTTCGTTCACCCAAACAAAGTCATCCCCCCACATAGACCTTTGTTTAGTCTTCCCCAAAGTGATAGAATTGGACCAACAAGGACAACCTGACATAGATCTTTTTGAGAATGATGAAGCCATCACAGACTTCATGGGTATTCGAGAAGGCATACCATCATGAGACCACAAAGCAATCTTCTCCTTTAACCTGGACAGATTGACATACTTTGGGGAGGAGGCTCCTCTTTCCAATCGCAAAAGAAAAATAAAAAATAAAAAAGAGCAGTCAGTAAGTGAAAGCCGAAAGGCACTTTCTGACCATAAAAAAAGAGAAAAAAAAATAAAGGACATATCTTCTGGTGAAAACCTCCTTAAGCGCCAGAGGATGGAAATTTGGAACTCCTCCCCTTAACATAAGAAAATTCAACGTTACTAGAAGAAGAAACATAGGAGGTCAATATAGGGGATGAAAAGAACCCTAAACATATCTATTTGGCTAAATCTCTTACACCAAAAGAAAGAGGATGGTTTATTAGTTTCTTCAAGGAAAGATAAATCAACTTCACATGGTCTTACGCAGACATGCCAGGTTTGGATCCAGAACTAGTGCTACATCATCTGCCATTGTTGCCAAATGCAAAACCTTTAAACAAAGATTGAGAAAGATGCTTCTGCACATCGCTTTACTTGTTAAATCAAAATTGAAGAAACTCTTAGATGCATTCTTTATAACACCAATTCCATATGTTGATTGAATATCTAATCTAGTGCCAATAACAAAACACAATGGTCAGATCCATATATGCACAAATTTCAGAGAACACAATGGTCAGATCCATATATGCACAAATTTCAGAGATATGAACAAAGCTTTTCGCAAGGATGATTTTCCTCTACCAAACATTGACATGATAGTTGACCCGACAACAAGGCACCAAATATTGTCACTCATGGATGGTTTCTCTAGATATAACCAAATCAAGATTGCGCTAGAGGACCAACACAAGACAACATTCACATGTGCCTGGGGAACTTACTACTAGAACATGATGCCATTTGGCCTAAAAAATGCAGGTGGAACTTGTCAAAGGGAAATGACCACGTTCTTTCATGATCTAATTCATAAAATAATGGAAGACTATGTCGATGACATACTAGCCAAATCAATGCTCAGGGAAAATCACCTAAAAGTTTTGGGTCTGATATTTGATCGAATGCTGGATTACAAGGTAAGACTCAATCCAAAAAAGTGTGCATTCAGAATTACTACAGGAAAGCTCCTTGGATTCATTGTATCACACAGAGGAATCAAAGTAGACCCATAGAAGATCAACGCCATCCTTGACATGCCTCTGCCAACAAATATGAGGAAACTATGGGGTCTACAAGGCATACTGCAATCTATCAGGCAATTCATCGCCCAACTGGCAGACAAGTGTGACCCATTCCATCACCTATTGTATAGATATGAGATCTTCATATGGACAAAATAATGCGAGCAAGCATTTCAAACCTTCAAATATTATTTATTTAAGTCACCTATGTTGGTGCCACCCATTCAAAGAAGACCACTCCTCTTATATATCTCAGCAAAGGAGTTAGTACTATGTGTTCTCTTGGCACAACATGATGACCAGGGCAAGGAAAGAGTCATTTAATACCTCAATAGAACACTGGTGGGATATGATCTAAATTATTCAACAATTGAAAAGTCATGTATGGCAGTTGTCTTTACTTCCCAAAAGTTAAGACATTACATGTTGAGTCGTCAAACAAAACTCATAGCACATATAGATCCATTGAAGTACTTGTTGAGTAAAGAAACACTAACAAGATGAATCACCAAATGGGTCATGATCTTAAGTTAATTTTATATAGAGTACATGGATCGAAAGGCTATTAAAGGGCAAGTAATTGCGGATCAACAAGCATAGGCACCAATACAAGATCATCATCCTATAGTGTCCGACTTTCCATATTTATCAATTCTCATAGTACAATCGATAGTAGAGGTCTAGAAAATAATCTTTGATGGTTCATATATGAGCCATGGTGCATGAGAAGGGATTTAACTGATTACTCCACATAATGATGCAATTCCTAAGTCTTTTTGACTCAACTTTCTATGTACGAACAACAGAGCTGAGTATGAAGCTCTGGTCATCAGATTGAAGACAACTATATAATGGAGGATAAAGAACCTAAGAGTCTATGGTAATTCCCAATTAGTCATCAGTTAAGTTAACAATGACTACATAACAAAATACAAAAAAATGATCCCATATATAGAGTTGATGGACAAGTTGCGAGCTTCTTTTCATTTCATTGTATTTGAGCAGGTTCCAAGGGTTAAAAAAAAGTAGCATATATGATGGCTACTATAGCATCCTTGATCGATATGTCGAGTAACAAAACCAGAATCCAATTTTTGGTAGAACAATTAATGATACCGACATATAAGGCTCCAATAACAGAGTTAGCGTGTGTCCTTGTTGGTCCTGAGTGCCCCTAGTACCATGACATATATAATTACCTCCAAAACAATACCCTACCACCCGACTTCTCTAGAAACCAAAAGAAGTCCCTCATCCGACAAGCCTATAGGTACACCCTTCTCGCTAATACTCTATATAGAAGTCTAGATGGAATGCTTTTATGACGTCTCACTTCCATGGAATCCCAGAGAGAGTTATACGAGGTACATGAGGGAATTTGTGGGGCCCATGCATGTGGCAATAGTTTGGCAAAGAAGATCATTAGAATGGGATACTATTGGCCCACAGTAGAGACAGACACTAACAAATATGTGCAAAGGTGCCAACAATGTCAGATTCATGGAGATCTTATCCATCCACCAGCTCAAGAACTCAACCCCATCACTTCACCATGGCCATTTTCAAAATGGGGATTTGACTTAGTGGGAAATATTGCACCATCTTCTAATGGTCACAAGGGCATCATTGCAACGGCAAAGTACTTTACCAAATGGGTGGAAGAAATTCCTCTCACATACATTAATAGTAAGAAAATCTCCATGTTCATACTAAACAACGTCATCTGTCAATATGGAATCCCTCAAACCATACTCACAGATCACGGTACACCTTTTCAAAATCAAGATGTTGAAGATCTTTGTGACAAGTTCCAGATAAAGAAAGGTTTCTCTTCATTCTACTATCCCCAAGGGAATGGGCAAGCTGAAGCCACTAAAAAAACCATCCTAAATATCTTAAAGAAAACAGTTAATGAATCCGAACAAGACTGGAATTTGCACCTTAGTCTCGCACTATGGGCATACAAAACTAGTGTGAGAACCCCTACAAGAGCAACTCCATTATCACTAGTATATGGATCAGAGGTGGTCCTACCCCTCGAAGTTGAAATCCCATCTCTTATAATCTTACTGAAAAACATTGTTTCAGATGAAGACTACAGAGTAGCTAGTGTGTGCATAAATGTTGTCACACTTCTATGAATCATTCCATTCAAGGTTGCTCAAGAATGAGGCCTCAAATATCGATCCATAGCTCTCTAGTCATGGATGTGTTAAAATGTAAAATGAAGGCCCTCA
>MU223506.1:861404-895741 GCA_018584345.1 Thuja plicata
CCACCCCTACCCCCATCTCTCCCTCCCTCCCTCCCATCTCTCTGTCAAGGTCTCCTCATGATGACACTAGTAACATGATGTGTCACATTTGTCAGGGCAACAGGCTAAGCCATCAGCCACCAAGCATCAAACGACGAAGTCGTGCCTGCAAACAAACAAACTTCAATATCAGTACCACATGCATAAGAAAGCATAATAGAGTATCAAGACAAGATCTATATCAAAAGAGCCTAAAGAGAGTACAATATCAAACAAAGACCATGCAAATAAATAGATCTACCTACATCAATAATGGATGACTGCCAAGTCCATGCAACAAGTCCAAGACCATCAAACTCGGTCCTTGCAACATGCATCGGGATCACATCTCCCTACAGAGTGATATCTCTAGACTTCCGTGTAAAGTAAGCATAAGAATCACTGACATCCTGTCACTCCCCAAACTGTTGCAACACCCTATCAGTGTTGTGCAAATCTATCACGTGCATGTGCTCAGTGACGCGCCCAATCAGGAACCTCGTCTACTGGCAGAAAGGAAGGTGTGCATCCTCACTCTCCCAAACAAGACAAGATCTATATGGCCTCCAAATGAAATAAGACATCATATCCAACTGCTGCCTCTAGTACATCAGATACCCCATATGGGACTGCACTATGGCTCTGTCATACATAAATACATACGGTCTCCCTGTAGGAAGATCATGGGCACCAATAGGTCTACAAACATCAATGCGCTCGCAAGCCCAGATCTGGAGCAAGGTAACGCCACATCCAATCAACTTACCACCCTGGTAAGCCACATAGAACATATGGTAATATATGTGGGCTAACATGCAAGGCCACCAAGCATAAACAATATGGTATCTCACCATACCTTGCAGAACAACTCCCCATCCAATGGAGAATCCATACTGCCTACAGTCGGGACACAAAATCCCACAAGTACCTAATAATGTACTCAACCTATCTTGACCCATGCCAAATCTAGACCACGAGATATCATAGGGATCAAACATCCCTAACTGATCGACAAGTAGACCAATCATCTCAGACAACACAACAATACTTGGTTGTCAGGTAAACTCTACTATGGCACCTTGGATAGGAACTTGGAGGATACGATAAACATCATCAAGAGTGACAGTGCACTCTCCTGTAGGAAGATGAAAGGTACATGTCTTAGAGTGCCACCTCTCTAGTGAAGCAAAGATCAACCCCCTATTGGTCGTGATCTCGGGCATATAGGTAACCCAATATAATCCTAAGTGCTTAAGTATAACCCTCTCATCCTCAGAAATATGAAAATGGTATACCAAACCTGTTGGTCTGGACTCTTTGCAATGCAGAACATTGCCAGTAATATGCAAGACAAAAGTACGTACAACAATCAGTGCTAGGATCAATAAAACAAATTAGACATGTGCAAAATAACTAAGTATGTCGTACACCAGATCAATTGAAAATATAATCAACAATTGTGACACCTTTAGAACAATTGTGACATTCAATCATCAATTGCGAAACATAACTCACAATTATGACAATAAAAGGAATGATTGTTGTACACTTATCAATTGCAAAATGGAATAAGCAATTGCGATACACAATCAACAATTGCGGCAAAATCGTCGGCGCTTGCGACACAATTATCAAAAAAGCATAAAATCAATTGAATGCAAAAGCAATAATGACGAGCAATAAATGCACAAGGGATAAAATACTCACCACACAGCCTGCGCCAACTAGATGACGAAAAGTAAAAACTCGATCGGACACGTGCACGAATCTCGAAAGGCCCGCCATCACTCAAAGAAAGCAATAAAAGTAAGGAAAAGAAGACATGAATCTTACCAGAGAATCAAGAGCTCCAATGTGCAAATGTGACAAATGAAAGACCCTACAAGCTATTTATAAGAGATCAACATAAACCCTAATTCCTCAAGAAGCCCTATTTTATCGTTCCAGACCCCAAAAAATTTCACGACTAATATTGGGAGCACTTGTAACTATTGTCACAGACTATCCGATGCCATAACACTCATTTGACAATATCAACAAATTAACGCTCCTGTTGCGACTTTTTGCTCAAATTTGTTGAGGGCATAAATACATCTGCTATCACATGGGCAAGATCAAAATATAAGATTCTTTAACATAATGCGACAAGCAACAATGCATCAAAGAGGGGCAAATGTAGACACCCTAAAATGGACATAATTGCGACCTTACATTAAAACACTATTTTTCATCTATTAATTAATGATTTTTTAATCATTAATTAATCATTTCTTTCTTCTAAATCCATTCTCCAAATCATGTAATCATATCTCCAAAATTAATTAAATAATTAAGTTTATTTAATTAATTAACCTTGATTAATTAATATCTATTAATTAATTAAATTAAATTTAAATATTTAAACTAATTGATTAATTCTTCTAATTAAATTAATTTCACTCAACAATTTTATTCTAAATCAAAAAAGAATTCAATTATGTCATGTTTGAATACTTTAATTTCAAAAATCAATTAAATATTCAAATAAATCCTTTCTCAAGTTCAAACAAGTTTCTTGATCAATTTTCCAGTTAACTAAACATCCCCTCTTCTCTCCAAGTTGAAGAGGTGAAGTTTACTAGTTGCTTTTCAGTTAACTAAACATCCCATATTCTCTCCAAGTTGAAGATGTGGAGTTTATTGGTTGCTCCTTAGTTAACTAAAACATCACCTCTTCTCTCATAGTTGAAGATGTGGAGTTTACTGATTGCTTCTCTAGTTCCTTTTGATCTCAACCATTCATTCTCCAATCTCTGGGATCGATCTCATCCGTCCAAATCATTTCCATATTCTATATAATCAACCCTTCTCAACCATTCGAAGGACCCAAGATTTCAAGCTTTGTGCACACTTACTTTGCAGGATTCTTGCGAAGCATCAAACATTCTTGTGATCATATCAATATAATTTTCTCAACACTTCAAGTCATAGATGCTTCCGATACCAATACTAAGCACCATTCATCCAACATCTCATAAGAAGTAGAGAGAAACAATAAAAACCTTTAGCATTGTGATTTGCATTCGTTTGTTTTCTTTTTTGATTGCTCGTTATTTGATTGTCTTTAGATTCGTTCTCAGTATTTCTGATTGCTTTTCCCCATTGCAAATCAGTGCTACTAACCCTCGTTAATTCGAATTGGAACAAGATTGGTTCTACACACTTATTAGTAATATAAATCCTCCATAAAAAAGTAAAATCTTCCATGGAAAGCTAAATTACAACTAAGACTTCTCCCATAATAATGAGTGTACTTTTTAAAAAAATTAGTTCATTAAGGAAAAAAATTAAAAGAATGTCACATCCAGCCTTTATATTTTAAAAAAGTGATATTTTAATTGACAATTAATCACAAAGGGCGAAAGAAAGAAATGTCATCCTTATCAAGATTTGTCAATCTTAAATGGTAAAAGAAAATGACTGATTATTTTTATTTTCATAAATTTGTACACCTTATCATAGCTTATAAAATTTAACTAAAAATATAATTTGAATTCTCTCGAATATTCTTGTGAAGGAGAATTCATTATTAAAAAAATAAAATAAAATACATATACATTGTGTTTACACCAGTTTTAGTTATTTAAAAAAACAAACCAGTTTGAGTTATAGTATTTGTTTAAGTATACATCCGGTCACACGTGGTAATTTTTATTTGGGGCGGCATGCAAGACACGCTGTTAATCATTAAATCTGGGCAAAGAAAGGCCGGAAGTTTTTCCGTCAAACGACAGAACGTCGCCCGCAGTTTTAAAGGAGCCGTAGAACTTATACGGAGGAAGGTCAGGTGGTCGATTCTCAGAGGCGCCGATCCAAGCCAGAAACTAAGCTCTCTTTCTATTGTTAGCATTAATTTGGGGTTTCAAACCATTTCACAGCTCAAAGGAGAAGAATTTTGCTGCCGGGATTACAATAGTGGATATAACTGTTGATTTGGACAACGCTGTTGATTTTAAGAAGAATTTGACAACAAAGGTAGTCAAATATGAGAATTCATCGTAGCGGACAAGAAAATTCCGAAATGTATGTGCTCAGCTACAATATATAGTGTGTTCGGACACGCTTTTCTAAAGAAAAATTAGGTAACTGCAAAATTTGGAAAGAAAAAGGGGAAAAATGTACAGGAGCAGTGGTGTCACGGCGAGCACTTTGGGCGGCGCTCCATCTGCTGATGGCGATGATTATGTGGTAAAGCTCGAACAGGTTCCGCGGTGGAGCGACGCTGAGCAACGGTCGTCGGTTGACGGATCCTCGGATGACGCCGGTTTATTCTCTGTGCTGTCTTTTTCCGACCCCTTGACGTCAGTTTCTCCATCGGAAAATGGCTCCGACGGTGCCAGCTCCAGGTTTCCGGTCGATCCCAACATCAACTTGAAGGTTTACCTGTGGCGAGGTCACCCCTGGAATATTGAGGTCGACGCTGTTGTTAATTCTACTAATGAGGTAAATAAATTATCTTCTCTTACGTCTTTCGAAATGTTGGAAAATCAAGTTTTTCTACGACTTAGATAAAATATGTTCTGGTAGTGTCAACGATATTTTTTTGTGTGCGATTTCTCCCGAAATCTTTCGAACACCTATATTTCTACAGCCATGATATGTTTCAATTTTTATAACCAACTGCCAGGCCAGATGATATTTTACCTTGAGTTTTTGCAAGGCTGGCAAATTGTTCAATTTTTGTGCAACTGATTTATCCAGAAACAAGGAAGGCAGAAATGAGGTGTAGAAAAATCGAAATTTGGTCTTAATGGAAATCACAGTTTGGCCAACATGATAAATAAAAAATAAATGTTACAGTTACATGACATGCAACTCAAAGCAGCGGAACCTATACTTATTGGAAGTTTTCAATTTAAAATTAATATTAAGATAGTTAAATAAAGAAATGTAATCTAATAACTGTTTCGGCTTTACAATTAAGGCTCAAATCCAAAGCAAGTTATACAATCAGTTTAAAGAACTGTTCAGTGGATTGAGACATTTGCCTTTAAAGCGAGATGTGGAAAATGAGATCCGACCGTTTTACTATTCTCCATTCCCAACAACATAAATATAGGCAGTGCTTGGATCGATCGTATGAACTCTTGGATGAAGGAATGATAAGCTTAGTTCATCAGCTTGTGGATCACTTATAGTACTGGACCTACTGGTACCCAAGAAAGATCGCAGATAGGGGAATTGTATTGATTCTATGGCTCTAAATAAGATACCATTAAGAAAAAGTATCCTCTGTTTCCACTTGATGAATTACTTGATTGGTTGGAGCATGTTTAGTACTTCACCAAGCTAGATTTTGAATTCCGAGTGTCGTTGAATTTTAGAAAGCAAGATGTCCAGAAGATTTTTTGCAGGGTTAAACAAGGTTTATATGAATGGTTATCAATTCCTTTGGGCCTGTGTAAGAATCAATTGTTGGAGTTGTTGGTCCAAGAAATGATAAAGCCCAGTTCATCACCTTGTAGATCGCTTATTGTGTTAGTAAGCAAGAAAGATGGAAACTGGAGGAAGTGTATAGATTATTGGCCAGCTAACAACATTATCATCAAGAATGGACATCCTTTTCTTCAGATTGTTGATCTGCTTGATTAGTTGCAATGCATGTGATACTTCACCAAGCTAGATTTGAAACTAGGATCTCATCAAATTTGGAGGAAGATATCTAGAGGGCCACCTTCAAGATCAAATCCTTTTGCTTGTCTAACGGACGACTACCTTCAAGAGAATGTGATAAATAATGCTTTTATTTACTTATGGAGTGTTTGTGACTTGTGCAACATACGTCTTTTTAGCCAAACCAGGCAGGAACACCAGCTTCAAGTGATAGACACTACTAAAACAATGAGTTAGCTAATTTGGATGTGTGACTTTTCCCTTCAATCAGTGGTATATTTGGAATTTGTGGTTGGTGTAGGTGAATTGAAAATTTAACCAACCAAGATTCAAGATATACTATTATTTGAGATTGAAACATCCAGTACGAGTTGCCCTAATGCAAGGAGAAAGATTTGTATGTTATCACTCGTGATTTTTGAGGGTGGTAGTGAACTATGTGGCTCATGACAAGGGTTTATATGTGTTGGTGCGAGTGAAGCACTGTTGTTTGGGAAAAGAAATAATTTTCGAACATACACAGGACTTGCAAACTCAGAGTAAGTTGCAGCATGTTTGTCACGTAAAAATGGGTAAGTTTCTTACAGCAACTGAATTTGTTGATCACCTACATGAAGGTGAAAAAAAGTAAGATTGATGTGCCAATTATATGACTATATAGTATATAGTATATTACTGAATTGGTTTCTCCGTGATCTCATTACACAAGAGTAGCCTGTATATATAATATCATTTAGTGTTCTTAGTTTCTACCTACTTCTATTTATGTCAAGTCCCTGCTAGAAATCACAGTCTTAATAAAAAACCTAGGTGATGCAATGAAATTAATAGCAATTTATTGTATGAGGTCGACCTATATCAAAGGAATTAAAATGGCAGCAACTAATTTAAAGGGGCGACTAGAATTAGAAAATATTAAATGGCAGTTTGTTTTAAAATGGGGCTGACTGAGTTCCATTAGTGGGCAGCGTGCAAACAAATTAATAATAAAAGGCAGCGCTTAACTTAAAAGTCTGGGACATCTCTTTTGGGTAAAACTGTGGTTCAGAATTAGGATATAAATTATTCGTGTTTGATTTAGATTGGCATTACGTTGGTCTCCTCAGTTTATACCTAGATGTGTCAATTTGGGGTCGTAGACTAATGAAAGATATTGTGGCTATGTGCTGAAGGGATGAGAGCAGCAAGCTAAGTGGGGATGTGATGCAGCTATTCAGACTTAAAATCAAATAACTATTCTAAGTCACACTCCCTAAACTAATTCACACTTCCTAAACTAATTCACACTTGTTTAATTCGAAAGGCTGGACTAAAATTCTGCTTTGTATCACAATTGTGATAGGAACTGTAACAGTGCATACTTGTTGCAGACTAATGAACGAACAACTTACTGATCAATTACAATAAATTCCAGAATCTTTAGAATAGATGTTTCAATTATTTACCACTGCAAAAATAACAGAATTCAAAGATCTTTCATAAACCAACTAGATAACTTAAACAGAGATCAACTCATAAACCAAAGAACTCGATATCAAAGACAGAAATTTCTACTCACAGAATGAAGTAATATAATTCACAATATCAAATTAATCTATACATTTAACATACCACACAAATTAAAGATCACCGGGGTAGCTTTGAGGTGGGCCCAACCTCCTCAGTTGCCTGGTGATGGAATACTCCTAATCTACTTCAGATTCACGCGGATGAAGAAAGATTTTCCATAGGACAGAAGTTTTGATTCTCAAGCAAAAAGTATATAGGTCATATTACCTCCTCAGTCTGATGCATATATGCATATTTATACAACTCTATATACTAAGATGTCCGTATGCAAACAGAACGAGCTAATATAATCGATTAGGGCAGCAGGCCACCATATTGAAATTGTTTAACAGAGTATGTAACAGACTAAAATAAGCTAGGTATATGAACTGATTTAAGGCCGCAAGCCATAACTTATTCAATATACTAGAGAATGTCGTTTTGATCAAATAGATCAAAACTGTTTTGGTTTTATCTTCTTTATCATCCGCGTACTTCAACATCTCTAACATCCCATTGAACAACTTCTGTCCATATGCGCACATCCTCCTACTTATCCACTGTTATGACAATCAAGCAATTTAATCAGCCAAACAACCAAGGTGTTTGATATAGTTTCAATTTTAACCTTTCATTCTACATTTATAAAATTTCTCCTTTTCATTACCAAATAGTGACAGGAAGAAGCATAGGAATGGAAAACAAAAAGGACAATCAATGGGTAAAACAAGTAACACATTCTGGCCTCATCATTTCCCCCCACCTGAGGGTTTTGCATGCCCTCATGCAAAAAGAGTTTATTTACAGACCCGGAGGAGAAGCTAATTTCTGTAGATTACTGGTGATTTCATGGGGCCATTGTTGTTTTATTTCCTTTATGAGCTGTTCATGTTCGCAGACTAGCATGCAAGGCTCTTTAGCAGCAGTCATCTGTTCAATTTCAACTTTAAGCTTACTAATTTCTTCTGCCTGAGAACAGTTGGTAGCTTGTGCTTCTTGAAGCTGGGCTTTAAGCAGTTGATTCTCCTCCTTCAATTGAGCAATTGAATCCCTCAAAGCCCAAATTTCCTCTTTTTGTTTCAACAAGAGTTCCTGTTTTTCCTTTATGTTCTCAATCATTTCATCCAACTTCTTTTCCTCAATATGGGTAATGATAGGGGCTTCAAGTGAGTCTTTTAACCCCGTTCCAGAAAATCTTCCTGACCAATGCTCCTGTCATAACTATCTTCATTGTCCATCTGCATTGCTTCATCTTGTGTATCTTGAATCTCCTGGTTAACATTCCTCAACTGCTCTGCAAACATTTCTTCTTGACCCGTTGCCTTATCTTGAATCTCCTGATTATCATTCCGTAGCTGATTTGTAGACATTTCTTCCTAACCCATTGTGGGTGAAGAAGTGGTATGTTCAATTCCAGCACATCCTTCAATTATGTCTTCCCCTATATTCTCATCAACTATATTTTCATTACCAGTGTGAGGGATTTCTCCTTCCTTGTCAAACTCAACATTTTCTGTATGGGCTACATCAGGGATAGGGTACTCATGCTGTTTTAGCCGTTTTTCCTTTGCTTTTCTCCGGTTGCTATGTCTCAGTTCTTGACTCATGTTCCCTTGTTTCTTGGTCACTTCTGCTAGAATCTGCAAATCTTCATTAATTTGTTTGCTAGGGTTCTCGATTTCATTGGCTACATTAGCTAAATTCTTTAACCGATCCTCACATGTGATTTGCTTTTTTTATTCTTATCACTAGGGGTAACATAGGGCTCAGTTAGAGGTGACCCCGAAGATAACTTCCTTTTACATCCAGTGTCCGGGGTTTGTTTACTGGTTTCTTTAGACCTAGCTCTTGAGCTTCTAGTTTGATATGTGCTTTGGACTTGTTTGCTACTAAAGTCTAGGTGTTACTTGATTTGCCTATCAGAAGCCCTTCATTTTGGAGTACTGGAAGAAGTTCTAGGTTTTGTTCGGATTCCATATTTTCTTCATCTTCACTAGGAGGATTCTCTTCTTCCTCAACAGGACTATCTCCCTGTTCATGTGCCTCTTCTTCTAAAGATCCTTCCTTATCAGAAGATTCCTCATTTGCAGAATTCTCAGAAGCAGAATCATAACTAAGAAAGGAATCCCAGTCACTTGGGATTGTGAGCTTTTGTGTAAGATCAACATATGCCACAATGTGATGATGCCCTTGTGTAATCAATCCATGACAGTGGACACCACTCATGAGCTATACTCTCCAAATGAAGAATGGTGAACTTGATACTTCATCTTCTGTCGTAGGGCTAAGTGAGAGTTGTATACAGTTTTTGAACTCAAGATCGTGCACTGATCTTTTCAGAACCATCAAATGTAGGGAGTGTCAGCTTTCTCACCCTTTGCTGTAGATCTCTATTGAACTGCTGCATAGGTTGTCTTCTTTCTCCCCTTTGCCCACTCTTTGACCTAGCATTATTGTACTGTGCAAATGGGATCTGATTTCTAATATCCAGATATCAAGTCTCATGTACTCATCTTGATAGGTGTTGAAGTCATTTGTAACTTGGTTTGACTTCTGCTCTCCCCGTGGTGATTCCATGCTAGGAAAAAATGCAGGGTAGAAGGGTTTGGAAGCTTATCCAGTTGGAGTTCTGCTGTTATTTGTGTGATTTCTAGCCCCATTCTAATTTGAATTACTCCTTTCCCTTGCATTGTTTGTTGCAGATCTAGTGTGGCTATTAGTATTAATCATGTTCTGCATCATATGGACAAGCATTTGTGTCATTTTCCCTTGCCTTTCCATGTAAGCCTTCAATTCATCCTCCTGATTTGCCACCTTCTTCTTACCGCTGCCTCTGATTGCATTGCTATCATCTTGTGTGGTTGCCTCTATTTTTCTTTTCTCTTTCTTAAGACCTTTCTTTGACTCAAGTACATACAACAAAGTCAACCCTGCAGGCTAGTTGTACTTCCTACTTGGATACCACTGTAATAACCCTTGTGTAAAAACTACCATACTTACTGATTTAACATTTTCAAATTACTGTTAATAATTCATTGATTCAACTAATTACACCAGCATTGTTTGTATTCATCACAATTTAAATATCACTGATATTTATATATTTAGATCTGATCAATATTCAGAATCAAATATCAATGGGATGACCACTTTAAATGTGTTAAAGCCACAAACAATGAATATTGTTCAATATAATCAGATGTACTTGGAAATATGAATGTTCTAGACTCCTAGTTATCACATAAAGTACAAAATTTCACACTTCAATATTTGTTTCAGAATGTCAGTTGTAAAACAGCAGCAGAGGTTGAATTCTGACTGATATGTTGCTAAATCGCCTGAGATCTGGGGGCAGGAATGTGTTGTAGACTAGGCATGTGAATCAGATCAAGCATCCAAGCGAAATTGAGCGGTGCACAAATGGTTTATATGGCTACTTGATCTGCCCTTGTAGTTTCTCTTCTGCTGGGTATGTATTTTGCTGAACCTGGGCACCATCCCACTGATAAGTCATTCCCAAAATGTGAGGGAATGACCTGAAGGTTGTTCTCTGAAACCCTGTTATTTACTTCCTTGCCTTAGTGTCAGATTAGTGGTAGATTGATTGTATTGGTCTTGCCAAAGTTGATTGACGCAAACTTGTTTAGGAAGATCCGCCCTGCAATTTAGAGGTAGCTGCCAATGGAGAATAGTGAGTGCACTGTATTGTGACTCCAAATCATCCTTTCCAAACACTTGCACCCTCCTGAAACTAATATAGGGCTTTCGTCCTGACTTGGATTTGCTTAAAAAAGAGATAGGGGTTTCATTGTGACTCACTTTTGCAATTGGGGTTTTTTTCCCTTTTCACTGAAGATTGAATTGCAAGAATTCACTTCAAAACTCAAAATCAGATGACTCAAAAATGAAATTGAAACTGCCCTTTATACCTGTTTGAAGATGGGTCTTAAGGGTCCAAATAATGGCGTCCAAATTCAAAATATGCATCTTGTACTTTATTTTATTTATTTATATATTTAATATTTGATATTTAATATTATACATGTAGTGCTTAAAAATCCTTTAGTTTTATAAATATTAACATTACTCCACTTGAGTGGAGGGGACATGACGATGCAGCTAGTAGCCTACTATTGTTACAATTGAAGAGTTGTGAGCTAGAATAATGACTCGACTAGATTTTTTTTTCTTAAAGTTCCAATATAATTAACATTTTTAGCATTGAATTCTGAAAAGGCTCGTATATATTTGACCATATGTTATATGGTTGCATGTTGTTTTATGACCAAGCCTAAGAGTGAACTGTTGTACTGATATTTTACTGCCGCATTAAGTAATCCCGAGTTGAAATCAAGTGCCATCAATTGTACATCAAAGTTCTCAACTTATTAGAAATGGACGGCACTCATATTTTAATGTAAACCCTATCATCATAGTTATCAATTTCTCTTAGTGACCCAAATTTCTGATGTAAAAGATCGTCAAAGAAAACTGAAAGATTTGAAAGAGAAGACATACAATGTATAAAGGCTCCATATTATAATCTCATTTCATCTCACTTTTATCCAAAACATACTCATTATCTGATATGCCTCATATAGGCAGAAGTAAAGTGGTTTTTAAAAGCTTTTCATTTTCATTAAAGAGAAAAAATTATAACTTTTAATTTTCTAAAATTTGAATTTAACACATTTGACAATACAAGGGCAGATTGCAATGAATGAAATAGTAAGTACAAAATTGCCAACTGGACCGACAGACCCACAAGATTACAAATCTAATTTATAATATATTCCAACATATAACTAGAAATCTGAAATCTGATATCCTCAAGTACGATATGATGACACATGAAGTGATAAAGGTGTAAAGCTGTTTCTGCAAGAAGGATTATGCCAGATCATAA
This sequence comes from Thuja plicata, assembly GCA_018584345.1. Taxonomy (NCBI): domain Eukaryota; kingdom Viridiplantae; phylum Streptophyta; class Pinopsida; order Cupressales; family Cupressaceae; genus Thuja; species Thuja plicata. Next base: position 873,529 of record MU223506.1, read on the forward strand.
TAGTAGTATTCATGACCAAAAGTATGAACTAAATGAAGAAAAATCACATCAGCTTATTACCAGAGATCTGAAAACTGCAAAATATAAGAAAATATAGTTGAATGGAAAAGTGAGAGTGAGAGAGAGCATCATTGGAGCATTTTTCCACCAACCATAAAGCTGTATGGCTCCCAAATAAGCTGACCTAAAAGATGGGACCCTAGCCTTTGCTGTTGAGGTCACAAGAGCATACTGTATGGAAAGAAACTAGGAACAAGTTCAAATGACCACCATGACTCTCCCACATCGTAAAACAACATAAGCATAAGCCCTTGGCCAAAGTTTAAAGATAGTAACATGCTTGTAGACCTTGATTCACCTTCATGATAATGAAGATCTCGTAATATTTCCATATAAAACAATGGTGCTGACCTTGCCTCGTTGCAGAACTTGACTCACCTCGCACACTATGAAGATCTTATAATATTTCCATTTAGAATGATGGTGCTGACCTTGCCTTGTCAAGCACACAAGTCAAGATAGTACAGTTTGACTGGACCTCCTTGTTGCTATCCAAAGGTGCCATATGATATTGATGATGATGATAACCACTCCCATGTGGTAATTAAGCTCTTGAATCTCAACTTTGGCCACAAGTAGTTTGTGAGATAAGACAAAGGAATTGAATGAAGCCCCCATAAGCCCTGCCATTACTTCTCGTTAAACTAGATGAGATGAAAATTGGAATCAGAGAATCACCCTATCTCTGCACTTAGTCATTCGGATAATTCATACAGATTGGATGAAGCTTCCACAAGTCCCATCAGTCTGTCTGATTGCCTGAATGACCAAACAAGAGGAAATAAGATGACTTACAAATCAATTCAAACACATCCAGACATGTATTTTTAAACATTTAAATAACTCAACTTAGAAGGGTAGAACCGTAGAAGCACACAATGTGACAATAGGTTACAAAGGTTCCAGATGGATAGGTCTTATAAAAAGGGTTATTATTCCAGAAAAGTAAAACCAAAAATCACAAGTCAATCTGACCATAATTGAGTAGATAGTAGATAAGCTTTAGAAGATTTGAAACTTGGTAAAGCCAAAAGCAATAAAGTTCATAGGTTCAATGGTATGAATCTCAGGTCAAACACAATCTTTATCTTAATGAAATCTACCGATTTACACTTGGATTTAACACACACACACACACACACACAGAGTTGAGACGAGTCCGTCCTTCCCTTTTATGTCAAAAACTCAATGTTACGAGTTAATAAGAAATAATAATTCAGGCTCTAACTTCTAATAGACGTGTCTGTCAAAATGAATGAAATGGTTCTAGATCATTATGTGCTCCCTAAATCAACCATCCATCTGCTAAGTCTATAGATGAATATAGTAAGCAAACAAACAACACAATAAAATGTCTATTCTACATGATTACTTCCATTCTAACCTCTGGGCGAAAGCAGTACTTAACCAATCCATTATATGGAATCTGGATAGAAGAATAACCCAGAACTTTTGATATGTCTGTATTTGACATGGTCAAATTCACATTTCTCTTTGAAAACTGACTTCCATAGTTTGGCATGACTAAATTATACATGACAAGTTTGTAACAGCTTCATATAAAAACTAACTGGTCAGCTTTGAAAGCTTTCAAACTAATAACAGGTGTGCCATGGGCCAAGGCAGTACTTAACCAACCCATTATAAATTTATATGGAATCTGGATAAAAGAATAACCCAGAACTTTTGATATGTCTGTATTAGAGGTGGTCAAATTCATGTTTCTCTGTGAATACTGACTTCCAGAATTTGGCATGATTAAATTTTACATGACAAGCTTGTAACGGCTTCATTTAAAAACTAACAAGTCAGCTCTGAAAGTTTTCCAACTAACAACAGGCCTACTATAAATCCTTGAAGGTTATCTCAGATGTTTCATCCTTCACATACATGATCACTTAGCATAATACTCAGGCTTGAAGTCACGTCAACTATGCAATCTATACAAAAGGTCTAAAGCCCCAGGATGATAAGATATTGAAATGAGATTCTTCAGTCATTTTCCATCAGGTTCATGCCTCATAAGTGATACTATAACACAAAGGCTGACTGGTACCTTTTAAAATTAACTATTAAGAGTATTAATATCATGACAAAGTTCTGATTCCTGTGGTAATAAGCTTAACCAATAAACCTGTAAAAATTGACTGTAATAATTAAATTACACAATTAGTGATAAAATTACAAAGGCCATACTTAATGCTTTAAATGCATGTGCTGTGGTTACAAACTAGTTTCAAATGAATGTTCAAAGAAGATTTTGGTAGCATGCAGTTACTTCAATGCCTCAGCCTTTTCCATGCCAAAATCGAGCCAACAAAGACCAAAAACAATAAATCCATGCACAACTTATAGACATCAGCCCCTCCACACTTTTTCTCCAAAGATACCACTATTTAGAAAACTAACAAACCCCTAAATGGCTTCAGCATAGTCTCCATTATTCCCATTTCCTGCTCCCACAAGACAAAGAGAGCCGAGTTCTTGAAGCCTATCATGGAGGGTATTTCAACAAGAGGGCTTTGCCCTTGACAATCTACTATCAAAAGGCCAATGATTTGGGGTTCCCAAATCATATAACTCTAGATCTTTCCTTTGCAGTTTCCATAACTCCATGATAATTTATTGATAATGAATTCACAATATTCAGTTGGGTTGGCTTAAAGCACGTGGCTTCCCACTTTTTATTACAAGTGTGATTGTCGTTGCACCAAAAGATCGACCTGTCAATGCCCGATACAACCACCAGACTTATAAAATCCTTAGGAGGCGGTTAAGCCATGTTACGAATCCCGCGAGGGACGCTGGCGCACAGCCAACAATCCTCCTCTAGTGTCACTCGCCGTAGGCCCGTGTCACTCACAGAGGAGGTTCGAACCCGTGACCAAGCTTTGATACCATTTGTTACAAGTGTGATTGCCGTTGCACCAAAATATTGACCTGTCAATGCCCGATACAACCACTAGACTTATAGAATCCACAGGAGGCAGTTAAGCCATGTCACAAATCCCGCGAGGGACGCTGGCGCACTGCCAACACTTTTCTACTTTCATTTTTATATTGTTTTCAAAATTCAAAAGATTTGAATATATTTCAAAGCCTCGTAAGTCTAAATTTTAAACTTTTATTTTTAAATCACTTGCAAGTTGCATCAACTTCAAGGATGCTGACAGAGTTAAAACAACATGGATTATTGACTTACGACTATCAAGCAGTAAAAGGAATATCAACAGAAATGAATATACACAATATAATAATATGAAAATGAATGTCAAAATATAATAATCTGCTTACCATGGTTTGAAAATTATCAGGAAAGGTTAATTGTTGGGTGGTGTGGTAAGACCATATTGATAGACTCTGATACCAAAGATCATATGAATGGTTTAATCTAAAAGTCACGAATGTACATAAAATTTCAGATAGGGGAAGGCCTGATCATGCTCTGATACCCAGGATATGACTACTACGTAAGATAAGCTTGTGTATACCATATTTGCCTTCCACTTACTCAATATTGACTTGGTCTATTGAAAGTATAACCTGAATTCAGTTTTTCAGGATTGACAATTTATCAGGATATGACTGTATTACGTAAGAGAAGCTTGTGTGTATCATTCTAGCCTCCACTTACTCAATATTGACCTGGCAAATTAAAAGTATAACTAGAATTCAATTTCTCATGATTGACAATAATTGATAACTAAAATATGCTGAAATATTCATAAAAACAAGGGGGAACAAATTTCAAAAACCTGCCCATAAATTTTAAAAAAAATTGTATGCAATTAAAAATATGGCCACTAAATTGACAAAAATGCATATATTTGAAAAAAAATGCCAATAAATCACAAAATTTGGTGATTTTTGCTACTATAGTTCTCACTATATAGAATGTTATTTAGTGTCAGTATATATGCTTGGTAAGGAGCAAACAACCACATGTTATTTTTTATAAATCAGATTCCTGTATTGAGGCAGAAATTGATTCACTATTAGCCAAGTTGGGCAAATTAGATGTAACACAAGAAGAAATCAGCATTGGGGAGGATGTGACATCAGTTGCCGAGTAGGTTTTGGAGCTGATTGTCTATAGCTACTGAAGTAAGAAGCAACTGTCACTTGAACTTGTTTATTGCCCATAAGAGTGAAGAACCATAGAGTTAAATGAAAGGTGACTAAAAAGGAGGATAATGGATTGTGAACCATCCTTGATTTACTAACTTGCTAGGCTTGGTTGCCAATCCCTCTAAGACACAGGAAATACCAGTGGAAAGCCAATGGTATACCTTATAACAGAAGATAAGCCAAAACAATATCTCTGTCATCAGTGCTCACCAAATTGTCGAAGCTCCAGTCCTCCACAAGTGTATCTTACATCTGATATCCACTAATGGATTGCCTATAGCCCACAACCTGTACTAGCAGCACCACAGAGCTGTCATTAAATATGTGCTTTGTCGTGATCCTGCCAACAAAGATCTGTTGAGCTTATGCGTGAATGATGCTTCTCCATGCCTCGATCAAAAGGGCAAACCACAGGGCACCATCAACCTGGCCCAAGGATTCAACATGAAGAAGGCAGCCCCCCATCAGATTCATTATCTACAACCAGATCCTTTTCCAACTGAATGGACCTGCATGCCTGTCCACATCTTTGCATGTTGAGAAGAAACTCTGGTTTGCAACATGCCCTAATCACTATCTGTTTTCAACAATCATATGATATTTGCTTCCTTCTTTTCCGCTTTACTGCAGCAGTTCTTTCTGATGGCCACCTGTCTCTAATACACACCTTGCTAAATTTTTTGTAAATGGACTTACCTCAGATATTTTTCCAATCTGTATCTTTGTTTCTGTAGTATATCTTGTAAAGTTGTATATATGTGATTTGATAAATTAAGCAATGTAGGTTGTCTTATTTCCACTAACATTGCCACCTCTAAGTCTGGTGTCAAGACTAGGAGCTGATCTGAACATGTAACTACTCTCTTTTTAAAATATTATTTCTTTGTTTAAAAAGATATCAATAAGCAAAATGATGTTGGATCTGGAATGATGATTGGTTCCAAAGATATTTAACTACCAACATGTTCTGATAAAGGTGTATTTTTATTTATATAAAGTCCTCTTTTACATGTATATTCAGAACTTGGATGAGATGCACAGCAGCCCTGGTTTGCATGAAGCTGCTGGTCCTGGACTTGCGGAAGAGTGCGCAACTCTAGTAAGCTTGCTTGCCTTTTAGGAGGTTGAACATTTGGCTTGTTCACTTATCATTTTCCATTTGTCAAGTCAGAAGTGGTGTTGTGTTGCAATATAAATAATGACTTTTATCTTGCCTGCTCTTTCAGGGAGGTTGTCGTACTGGGCTTGCCAAAGTCACTAATGCATATGACCTTCCAGCTAGGTAATACTGCTGTCTAAATTATGGGTTTTTACTTTGTATGTTAATCAGTTTCTTGTGTGATAGCATTGTGTTGGTGATTCTTCAATTACACATATTGTACTTCCATGTGGCATGATTGGTTACTTTATAGGAGAGTGATACACACAGTTGGTCCAAAATATGCTGTAAAATATCATACTGCTGCAGAAAATGCGTTAAGTCATTGCTACAGATCTTGCCTTGAGCTTTTGATTGAGCATGGGCTTCAAAGGTCAGTGTTTTTTAATTTTTTTAATGTTTAGCTCACACCATGTCCATAATTAAAAACATTTTTCCACAACATGTTAATGAAATACTAACATTTAGTTTTCAAGTGCAGTATTGCAATGGGCTGCATTTATACTGAAGCTAAGAACTATCCACGAGAGCCAGCTGCACATGTAGCTATAAGTAAGTCTTCTAGACTCTCATGTTTGAGCAACATGTTGTAGTAGGGCTGTACTTAATATTATTGGATGGATTTGCACTTGCTTGTTAGGAACTGTCCGACGATTTCTAGAGAAACACAAGGACAGAATCACTGCTGTTGTTTTCTGTACTACAACAGCATCTGATACAGAAATATACAAAAGGTAATAGTGACATTGAATTTTTTTTCAACTTCAACAATAATTTCAGGTAGCTAGTGTTTTTAGTTGCTTTCTTTCTGTCTCATATAGAGTATGCTACAGACACACAAGAATCTTAATTGTGAGAAGGAGAAGCCTTGAGTACATGCGTGTTAGGAAAAATTGTTCGAATCACAGTCAGCTCAACGGGGAAACATTGTGAATAATGTTACTGTAATCATGTAGTTATTTGCAATTTTCTGCTAGTGCTTATGACTCACCTTGTGCAGATGTTTATCCATCCTTTTGCATTTTGACTTTAAATCACATTATATAAGAAACCTAAGGCCTATGCTAACCAATATTATACAAAAGTTGACTGGATAGTCTAGTGGTTTGATTAGCATCTTGAAATCATACTTGATTGTCTCAAAAGGAATTATTATTACAATACTGACCTGTAAGAAATAGATTTAGTTGGAGGCAGCTAGCATTTTTTTATCATGTTACCAGGCAATTGACATGGCTAGCATGTCAGTAGGAAGGATATTACAGTTTTTCTGTAGTCTCAGTGATGGCGGATATAGTTACTGAGATCAGTTGTCATTTTCATTAGAATTGATCACAGAATAGCAAATCAAGTTAATAAGTGCTTGATGAATGCCTCCGTTATAATTACAAGGTAGATTATTTGGAAGGTGGAGCACATTTAATTTGAACCTTTAAGATAATAGAGAGGTATCATCAAACTGATTGGCTCAAATGTATATTAACAATTACCGGAAAGGTAAGAATGATACCTGAAACACAACCTCTTCATATGGCATTGTGTGGATGTATTTTGATATCATCATTAATATGTTTTTACTTATAAATAATATACTTATTTTTACTTATTTTTTCTGTGCTGAGTGACATCAAATCTGTTGGTGCCCAAATCCCTAAAGCTAGGTTGTATTGAGTGCCAGGGGTGTCAAACTCAAGGCAAAAGACCCCTAACTTATGATTAGACAGGGACAACAATGTATCAATTTGCGAAGGCGGTTTATGTTTTATTCAGCTTTAAACTTTGATAGTCCAAAGGGGTTTTCCCTGAGGTGCTATACTAAAAATGACAATAGGGAATGAAAATCAACCTTGAAACAAACCATACCCATTGCATAGAACACTCCTATTTGTCTCTCACTAAGTTTTTATATGCTGTTTTGATAATAGAAGGGTTTTGCATCTTCAAGAAGTAGATGAACAATGATGTAAAGAATTTGGCAATGTTGATATAACAACATACACATGATAAAATTAATATTGATTTTAATCGTTTTGAGTGTGTTGGTGAGATAGGACGATGAGCACAAAAAAGGGTGTAGTTATCAAATAGGGGCAGTAAAGTCTCAAGTTTTATAAACCATTGCAGAAAACTGATTAAAACCTACTTCATGATACCTTAATGAAAGTAATAACAAGGACCATACCTCTCAATTCCACAAAAAGCTAGGCTCTATACATGCAAACAAGCAATTAGACAAATTGTTGAACATTCAATTGAACATTTCTTAGTTATCCATGAACTAACATATACTTTCTTGTGTTATTTTGATAAGATGTCTTGCAAAAGATTGTCATGGAATTTTACTACCTTCTAGTTGACAAACTAGTAAAAACGAACAGTCAAATAAGCAAATATGACCAGGAAGATCAATAAGATCATCAGAAATACATGCATTGTTCATTGAGACATTTAAAAGATGTTGATCTTGCACATTAATTTTTTTTTGGTTAAGTAGGAGCCAAACAATGGGGCAGATCCTTGCACCAACACAGCCCAAAGGCTGTCAAGAAATCAACAACACATTAACAATAGTGCTGGCTGTTACAAATCAAGGCCACAAATGGCACACTGACATCACAGTAGCTAGTCTTCTTCAAAAAGGCCGCTTGGAGGACAAGAGGCCACAATCGGCCACTTACAACACAGAGGCCAAAAAAGGCCATTAACAACACATAGCCAACAACCCACTGAGTGGGTTAGTCTAAAAAAGGGATTTTGAAAGGCTCCCCAAGCCTTCACATTGGGTAACAAAATGGTGTCCAAAACCATCCTGTAGCAGAAAATAGCATCCCCCTGGCCGAAAATCCACCCCCATCTGCAAAAATCCTTTCCACCTCAATAGAAAAGGAGCCCACCTTTATAGGAGTAGAAAAGGAAGAGACTAGCGTTAGGAGAGCACACCGCAAATCCATCCCACGCCCAAACAACCAAAGAAAGGAGAAGCCCACATAAAGCTACAAACTTCCTGTTTCACGAAGCAAGTCTCCAACTCTATAGAAGATGCTTCCACCTTCATAGGAACTATTGAAGAGGAAGAAGCAAACAGAATGTAACACGTCCACTTCATAGCCAATAGAACACCCCCACCTTATCAGGGACGACGACAACCCCAAAACCTACTACAATCCTCAAGCAAAAACTATAGACTAGAATGAGCCCTTGAAAACTGTCAGGAAACGATTGGCCACAAGGAAAAGCAAGACCACTGTCCTTACCGACGAAAATGGACAGTTGAAACGAAAAGCCAAAAAGAAACCCAAAGAAGTCAGCAACATCCATCACAACTCAGTTCAAAACCACCAAAATCTAGAATGACATCCAAAGAGATAAATGCCAGTCCATTAAAACCACATCGCAAGATGTTACTCCAATAGGTATGGCTTCAACTTAGGAGAAGCCACATGTAAGTTTGCTAGTCAAACACAGAGAAAAATATGTAGAAGCCCCTTCCACAATACCCAATTAGCAGAAGGAACTTAGAGGCTAAAACCCAACAAGGTACCATCTCAAGCCTGAGATCCATCACACCCGTCCCCAACATGAGCCACACAAAGCATCTCTGCCCAAGAAGGCCACACGAATAGACCTCCAAATCATGAAAGAGATTACCTAGCCAAGATCCCATAATAGGGACCACAAGCATTCCTCCAAACACAACTCCAAAACTGCAGAGCACACACTCTTGCCCCACCAACCTCCCATGCAGAGGAGCGGACCCATCAAACGGGACAGGGTCGGGAACACCAAGCAAAAACGTAGCCTTTGCACTATTGCACTACCCAAAAATGTCCAAACTAGAAGAGGTTCTGCATGTACAACAACCTCAAAACAAGGAAGTCCACATGAGGCATGGGTTGCCCAAAGAAAGACACACAACAGTCTAGGGACCAAGTGCATTGAATGCCAACACACCTTGTACATTTACTAACCACCAAGATAAACACTAGGAGCCCAACACTGAACACTGACTCACCCTGCACAACCACGGATCTCCACTCATCAAAGAGTGATAACTCTTCGCAACATGAGAAGAACTGTGGTGAATACTTCGAAAGGGAGCCATAAATGCTGCACAAGGCAGGCAACGACAACCAAATAGCACATATAACTCGAACCACCAATGGCAATGAAAGGTATGTAGCCAAGCCCATAGATAAACGATTGAAATTGGGACCACTGGTACACCCTAGCCGCACTAAAAGCCCCCACACGTAGTCCACTAGTGGAATGGAAGGCATGGCCCTCATCACCGAAAAACTTTGCACTAACAGAAGACAGGATGAGAAGACCCTAACAAGGGCAAGGAAGGGACAAAGAGCCCAAGTGGCTAGCCCTTCAAGAGCATCAAGAAACCGCAAGATGCCTTACAAGTAGGAACCAAGCCCCTAAAGACAAAGCATGGATTAGAGTTTCGACTCTCGAGCAGAGATAAAACAAAACAACTGCCACTCAGTAGCAACAACAATAACTTCAGTGCACAACGCCACAATCAAACATCTACCAGCATGAACAAAGGCATATGTAGATTGCAACCATCAAATAACATAGTCCACCTTGGCAACGGAAAATCTACGAACATGCCCATTAACCCCAAGATAGAGTCACTGAAGAAGAGTTCTGCACCAATAGTGAGAATGCCACCAAGCATGGGCACAACACAAACACTAAACACATATGAAGCCGCAAAGAAGGGCAACTGTCACCAGTGCAACACAGGGCCATGAAACACCACTGATCTTGCACGAGGATAGTGAAAGCCCCAGAATCCAAACAAAGCTATCTTGGTCTACAAGAAACCAAGCTCCAATCTTCATCATCAACTTTTTCATCATTAGAAACTCCTCCCTCTGCAACTGCCCTAACCCCAGAAACCCTTGACCCTATGCTCTGATTCCCGCTCTCCCTCATTTCAAATCTAAACCTTATGATAGCACGTTAAAATGTTACTTCAAGATTACAATATGATATTATAACTTTTGTGAGAAAACCTTTAAAATTTCAATGCAAAAAAGCCTAAATCCATTGCTGGAAGGAAACCTAAATGATCTATAACCCTTTCTTTTTTGTTTTAGCTCTGCATTTTTTTTTTCTTCCCTTTTCTTGTTTGAAAACCTTCATATATATTTTGACACCATCAAATAATCTTGGGGGAAGAACCATGGTCGTCTGCAATTGCATAGGCCTCCTATGTTTGCTTGCATGATCTCCACATGGCAGTGCACTTGAAACCATGCCCTTTACATCAACAACCATATGCCTTTGTACATAAATCATGTCTATGAAGGGTCCACTAGTTTTAATTTGCATTTGAGACCATTAATGGTATTTTGGGTAATGCACGGAGGTAGGTACTTATATTAGGTAGTTTGTGAAAAGATGATGGAGAAATGAAAATCATGACTTTGGCAGGCATGACAACTAAAAACTCACAAAAAATTGTGATAGGTAGACAATCTAGAATAGGCGTGAGGACCATTGAGGGTTGAAACTGAACAATAACATTAATGGCAATATCGTTGTCGTCCTTGGGATGGACATTAGTTTCTTAGGTGGGAGAGTCCTCTTGGAGTAGTTGGATTCAAATATGGTCATTGATGGCATCCTGGGAAGTTTTGGTGAATGATGGAGGCAAACATGGGGCAATGTTGGACAACAATTTAGGATGGTGGGAAGTGTGGGGTTTCATTGTAGGATTGGAGGTGAGAATTGCACACTGAGATAAAATTTTGGAAGTCCATTGAAACTTTGCAAATAGATGAAAATGATTGGGTCAAGGATGCAATAAAATATGCTGCAAAAGGATGTTGAACTGAAGGTAGGAACATCCCACAGTCCAAAGGATTCTCCACATGATAGGGCAAAAGAAGCGGGAAATACATTGAATAATTTTGGGGTAATTTGATGCGAAATTGATGATTAGAGGTGGAGTTCAAGATGAGACATTGAAAGTGAAGTCCGGAAGTGCAAAATAATTGAACATAAAGGCAAGTAGAAGGGATGTGGGAAATGATAGGGAAATTGTAGGTTTGGAGGAAGAAGTTAGAATAAACCTGCAAGTCTACAAAGCACATGAAACTTGATTGGATGTTGGGAATGGTAGAATGGGGGGAAAGGAAAGTATAAGTGTTTTGGGTGAAATAGACAAATAGATTAAAAAGAGGAAAGGAGAAAGGGAATGGGAGAACATGGGATGCAAAAATGAATAAGAAGTTGGAACTGGGCAAAATTTTGGATGTTGGTTGTGTTATTGTTTTGGTAGCTGCGTGAGATATCATTCATACCTGTGTTGATGTTCTTTACATTTCTGAGGTTGCTGGTTCTCAGTTCTCCTTGCCGTGTGTGATCTTAGAGACATTTTGTATTCTCAGCTGTTTAATCTTTCGTCAGAGTTTGATGATGTTGGTTCAAGATTCTTGGAGAGTATTTCGTCTATATTCATGATGAGACTCACGTCTGCATTTATGAAAAGACTTGTGTTTGATCTAAAGAGGCATCCGATTGTATTGAAGAGTCATCTGCATCATATGAAGAGTCGCCATTTGGAGAGGTGAAGAGTCTCCCGAGTCAAGACTGGACAGTTACGAATCTGAAGAGTCACACGGGTTCACATGAAGAGTCCAACGTTTGGAATATGGAAAGACTTCCTCAAGAAGAGTCTTGCGCTTGGCATTTGTAGAATCTTCCGAGTGACATACCAAGAGTCTCCCACATGAAAGATAACACTTGTTGTTGTTACGACAATCAATATATATATATCTTCCTATCTGTCGTGTATCTTCTACAGTGAGCATGATAGAGGATGGTGTGCGGACAGTTCATTGTATTGGGACTTTTCTTCAGAGCTGTGTTATATCTCTGCATATGTAGCATTTTGTGACTTCCGTGTCTGAAGATTAAGTTTATATCGTCTGTAATATGTGCGATGTATGCTGGAGAATCATTTGTGTTTGATTGGTTAATGATTGATTTATGTTTGTAAGACATTTTCTCTGTTAGAAGTATCTGTGATATACTTGTAGTTTTGTATATTCTGCTTTTGCATATCAAAGTGATCGAACTATGTATAAGGCTTATTGATTGATTGTTAAGAGTTAACAATCATAAGCATGAGAACATTGTATTTGCCTCGACCATTCAATAAAGGATCTATTTTTCAGGTGTGGCTGGGTTTTTCCCTCGAGTAGGAGGGTTTTCCCAGGGTAAATCTCTGTGTCTATTTGTTCTTATCTTTTGTTTAAGACATCTGCTCTCTGGTTTTTCTATTCTGGTTCAAAACTTTAACAGGTTGAAATCTTAAGAACTAATGGAATGAAGGAAGCCAACTGAGGAAGGGACCCACTAGACTTACCATAACCTTTGTGCAAGATTGGCAATCAGGACTAAAGTTAAACAATTGGAAGTTGTTTGATAGTTCATGGAAACTACGCAAATCTACAAAAATTGAGGAAAATAATGAAAACCTTGGGGCTTTTTAAATCTATTTTTGCAACTTCCAATATTTGATAGGATTATGGGTAATGAAAAGGAACAATGTTTAAGCAAATTCGATCAAGGGAAACCCATTTGAAAATTTCTTAGATTAGTTATGTATAATGGGCACAATAAGGCCAAATGCACAAAGGGAGTTGGGGCCTAAGCAATTTTTATTTTGCAAGTTGAGTTGCAACATTGACTGTAGTTGAGGATGTTCGCTTGTTGTGGGCACAGCGAGAATCCACCTGTCTGTAGGAGTACATAAAAAAAAGACAAGGAGGAATTAGGACAATCATATTTAGTCATGATCTACATGGGTCACAATCGCACAAGGACAACACACACACAACACAAATATAGACAAAGCAGAAAATAAACAAGGAAAGAAAAATGCAAGATGCATAGGCCCACGGATAGCCTTATATTATCATGAGAACATTGAGAAGTACTGCTTGAGATGCTGACTTTGGACTGGCAGCTCCATGAACTCTCCATCTAGACTCTTGAGGTAAATAGTTCCTTGACCACATTTGCCTACAACTTGATAAGGTGCGACCCATTATGCTTCAAATTTTCTATTTTTGGCTTTATCTTCATTGCTTGCATTCCACATTAAGTCATCCCCCCTTCTATTTTCTTCAAGTTCTACCAACTTATGCACTGTCATGGAAATGACATCATTTTCTTCTCGCTGAATCTGTTGACACCACTAAATCAAGACTGACTCAAATGGGTTCCTACCAATAGCCTTTTTGTATTTTTATCTTGTTTTCCCAAACAACAAATTTAAGCTTATCATACTATTGGGATGTAAAACACATTACAGTATTAGCAACTATTTTTATAGGCGTACCAAACTATTTCTATTAGGTGTTGTCTCCCCCCATTTGTTGAAATGCTCGATGCTACAAGAATCTTGCTTGATCTTTCAACAATCAACCCAACAAGATCAATACCCCATTGTTGAAATGGAGCTTCAATTGATATGAATGTGAGGGGGAATCCACCTACAAACTTTATCTTGCTTGAAAATCTTTGGCAAGCATTATATTTCCTAACAAAATTGGCCACATCCTTGAACAATGTAGGCCACTACCATCCTACTCTAAGTACTTTGTGAGTAGTGGTCTTTGACATAAAATGTCCCCACAAAACCCTCGGTGGCATACATTGATGACTTTGAGAGCAATCTAAGCATGAGAAGCTATCCGTCAAGGTTCCTTCACATTAATTTGCCCTACAATAACACATACCTTTGGGCTACCAACTTTACGGTTCTCTTTTGATGATTATTCAGTCTTGGGGGAAAACTCATGTTTGCCAAATAGAAATTGTGTCTTTGTACCATGAATCATCTTCTAGAGAGTGAGGAAAAATTGCTATATAGGAATTTATCTGATGTACTTTTGTTGCATCCAAGTTTGTATCTTCCATTAGCTTGCCAAGGTCTTGACCTCCGACTGTTTTATACTCTTCACCTCCATGTCATTATTTTAAATCTAATTGATTCACCTGCATATTTTTCCTAAAACTTCTTGTTGAACAAGGACATCTCTCACAACAATATCAGGCATGCAGACAGTGATTCTAGCTTCTATGAGATAAGGCCTAATGTGTGTAACAACTTGAACCAGAACAATGCTTTACCGTGAAGGAGTAGTTTAATTTGGGTCATCACAATTTAAAATTTCAATATAATCCTTAAAACTTAAGATTTTTTATTTTAATATTTCCTTGGATTGCTTGGAAAATGCATATTAATTGCATAGAGTTTTGATCTGGAAAATTATTTTGATGAGATTTTGCCAATTTGTGTCAAATTAAGTTTTAGACATTTAATTGTTTAGAGTTCCTATCATGTAAAGGCCTGAAATCTTTCCCAGAAGGATTTGATTAAATTCATAATGTTTTGTAAACTATTAGGCTAAAGTACTTCAATTTTGATCTTATGATTCTGAGGTAAAATTGAAATTGTTTTTTAATAATAGGGTACACCAGAACATGTCTTTTTGAACCAAAAAGTCCTAATGCTGGGGAAAATTTTGCATGGTCAAGACAATGAAGAACCAAGTGAAACAATGCTGATGCAACAATTTGTGGTCCATAGGACTGTCAACATTGATTTGGCTGAGTGAGCTGTGTTTTAGAGGAGAATGGAGGATTATCACCAATCTTGAGTTTATCACTAACTCAAAGATTGGATCATCGCTATAGTGTCAATTTAGAACCCAGAAGACAATTAAATCAAAAGCAGTGGACTCTAGTAAAGGTGATGAAGGCTGTACTGCTGCACAAGATTAGATTGGTATTATTTGGTGAGGCCTGGTTCAACCAGAAGGACAATCGTGGTGAGATCTAGTCCCCCATGAGGATGTATTGTGGTTATTTCCTGCTACTGATGTTATTGTTGTCAAGTGAGGTCGAATCCCACTAAGGAAATGTAGTGTATCCCAATCTCATTGCTCTTTCTTGGTGAGTATTCGAGTGTGTCCTTATTCACATATTATGTTGTTATGAATGGTAGAGCGTGTCCCTATGTTTAGGAGTTTTTTAGAGTGTATGTCATACTGATGGTGTGTCTTAACTCACATAAAAAGATGTTTGTTAACTAGTTTTAAGACTATGATGTAATTTGTAGGGGGCAGGCAGATGGTTATAAATATAGGAATTTTATGTCATGGCTAGTAGATAGATTTAGATATCTAAACCTATCATTAGAACTTTGTATTGTTACCATTTGTTGAGTTGTTGGCCGATCTATTATAGTACCCACATAGAATAGGTTTGATTGAGGAAGAGCTAATAAATGAAATAGGATGGGTTGTGCACCCTAGAAAACGGGGTGATAACAAATCATGTACCTTTATAAATATTTATTCAACTTTGAATAAAATCATCTTGATACTTTCATTTTATTACAGAATTATATTAGGTCGAAGCAAACAAGCAGTTACTTAACATATATGATCATAGGTTGTATGCATGAATTATGTATGCACATCAAAGCGAAATGAAAACAATTTCTCTCTATTTTAGTGTTCTAAGTTATCAGTGTTGGAAGTTGTCAATGATGTCAAGGTTGTGATAAATAGAAGTTGCATTGTTGTCAAATTTGTCATTGATGTCATTATTGAATAATATAATTGCATCCCTTAAGAAGACTTATTAGCAGCCATGATTAATACGTTAACAGTAAAGTGGAGATGAAAAATTGATAAAGAATTAAGGGCAGCGATATAACAGAACAGAAGTGAAAGGCAAGCAAGTGTGTTATTAAGGGTAGTGACTAATAGAAACCAATCATGATAGGCATTTATCTTTGTAAAATACATTGATGTAGTGAAAGCAAATTAATTGTGTTATGAAGACCAAATAATTAGATCTTGATAAATAAAACAGTGATGGACTTTATTCATATATGTGATGCAATACCAGAATATATGACAGCAATATATTAAAAGAATGATATATATATATATATATATATATATATATATACACACGAAGTAATACTTTATTTCATCTAGGATTATATTCTAAACTCATTGAGATTGAATCAGTTATAATCAGTCGTATATATATATATATAGCAGAGAGCAGCAAGTTGATTGAAAAGACATTGTGAAAATATCAATATGCATACCTGAAGCGGTGAAATATACGGAACAGCCACAAGGAGTATACTGGTGAGTTGATTGAGAAGACACGTCCACAGCATATACAAATAGTATATTAAGAATACATCCACACAAATACGAATATCATATGATGACATCCACGTCAGCATAGAAAGATACAAGCAAGAATATTATGTGTTGATGTCCATGACAGCATGAGGAGAAAAGAAAATATCAAACAAAAGTTAAACTGATAATTAAAACATTATTAAAATCGGCGTGACATAAATATTAATCGATGCCATCTGTATGCCATTTTTGCCCTTGTCTTTGTACTGTACTGGGCATTGTGGATTTGGGAGCTGCATGGGATGATTCCCGGGCTTAGTGAGGGCATGGCTGCGCCATCGTGGCTACCTTGTGAGTATGCCTGGCATATGTCCATAATTTACTCAGGATGGTAGGGGCATGCCCTGGCTGAACCAAGGCCACTCTTGGCTGTACCTGTTAGAGCCCTGCACACACAAAATAATACCCAAGCCTTTAAAAATTGCTTTATAAACCCCTAATAGGACTCCCATGGTTTGCCAATCAGAAAAATGTGGTGGTGGAGCTGTAGCAGCAGTGCTCATAGGGCTGCGACATTTTCTCTTCCAAATCTTCATGAGAAAACTCTGTGCTCGGCAAGAAAGTTCTCAATTGTGGGTGATACAAAAGCCATGGATATTGTGTGTGTTAGTGTCGAGCAAAAGTGTGCAACAAATTTTATGTTTGGAAGTCAGAAGGTACCATCTATTTCACAATTATTAAGCAGTGAGCAGGTGTATGCTCAACTACAGTGGCATGGATGACTATGAATGGTAGACATTATAGTGACGAAGCAACCATATTTCAAAGGCAATAGATTTGATGTTTCCAAATTTGAACATTTCTTGTTGCAAAGTCTCTAGTATTAATGGCCATGACCTCCTATGTGGTGTAGGCTGTGATGACACCATTTTGAATAGCAAGTGACTCCAGGAAAGATGAATTTCGAAATGTAAACCTTTTTTTTGCAAATTATGGTGAATTTTATTATTATTATATCTATATTACATGGCCATTCCCAGCAGTACCAAACAAGGGTGAAAAATTCCCATACCATCATACTCATTCCCCAATCCATACCTGTTCTGGCAACTTCAGATGTTATTACAAATTGACACCAATATGAATTGGTTATGGAAGAGGAATAAAACTGACTGTTTGATGCAAAATCTACTTTTGCATCTCAATCAAGCAAGGATTTCTGTCGTCCCTCCTGGTCAGACCTTCTAAAGAAGGCAGGACATGACGTATACTCATGCATGCTATTGTTAGTTTAAAAACTAAAGAAATGCATCTTAATGTATTTTAAGAACTTCTGGTTGCTACTAAGTATCTTTTTTTCTATAATTTAGTTTGCGCAGGAACTGGTTTTTAGTGATATGTTTGGAAAGTTTTCACGGATGTGAATCTTCTTTATCATTTATAAGGAACCTGTCTATTTATTATATGTTTTTCTGTAATGTTTGCGTATTTTTAGTAGAAAGTTTCACATTATTACTGCTTTCATAAAATATAATTTTAAAAAGTGTCAAAGATTGCAAGTCATTTATTTTGGTGTCTTTTTATTTTCTTGATTACATATTCAGTTTGACAATATTTGATTTCTTCATAACATGGTCAATGGTCATTTCTCTAGGAATGCTTGTTTCCTTTTCTCAAAGGAAACAGACAGCAGCTTTACCTGTTGCGTATGTTTCTTGGGAGCATATTTAATTATTATTGTTTAATGCAGATTGCTCCCACTCTACTTCCCTAGGGATAAACATGAGGAAGAAATTGCAATATCAAAGCTGCCTGCAGATGTTGGAGATGAAAATGGAGAGACAACTAGTGATGAGCGCAAAATCAGAATCACAGCATTACCTGCAACTTCAGTTGCCTTGCCTCAGCCTCTTCAAACATCAGAGGATGTTTCTGCTAGCAGTCTTGCTCTTACTGTGAGAAGGTTAATATTTAGTAACTGAGTTCTTTGAAGGCAAATTTAGGTTTTTTTTCCTCAACTTCAGATACAGTTTCTGCTGCAGATGCTAGTTGTCTGCAAAGCATTGAAGTCAAAGTGATTTAACTCTAGTGACATGTTGAATTTGGATGAATAACCTAGATAGTTAACCAACTAGAGGTTTTAATTATGGCTGAAACTAAAAATATATGGTATCTTGCTTGTTGGAAAACAAGTTTTTGACAATTTGTTTCTGGTCATTGAACTTGGTATCTGAGAAACTGATCCAAATAAGAGGGAATAATTTTTGAACATAAAACAAGAAAGTTGTTTAAAAGTAGACTTTTGACTGCTCAATATTGTCTTCTAAAGGTGACTGGCTGATTGTTTTTTTGGTGTAATGTATTTACAGAATGCTCCGGTTTTCCCTGTCATATCAGTATCCACATAACATATGCCTCTCTGTATATCAGTACTTCACACATGCTTTAGCTGACACACTATGATCTTTTTCCTCATATTTGGATACAACTCTGATATGGCGTTGTAATATCTAAAGGTCATATCAAGATGAGTTCAGACTTAAACAGGCCATGTCAATTCACTAATCTACCTTTAAGAGAAAAATATCATGTATAGTAACTAATTCATATGTCTGCTTATAATGGATGCAAAACTGGTTAATAATCCTTTTGGGCCAAGACATATTATACTCAAAAGAATATTCCTTAGCTAACACAAACAAATTATGATTTCTAAGTGATACTAAAAAAGTGGAAAATTTACACGTCATTGGGTTCTTCTATATAGCTACTGGGTTCTTCTATTGATTCACATACAGATGGGTTAGTGAGGCATTGTTCATCCTTGTGAACTACTGCTACGACTAAAGATTCTTGAAATCCTTCGTCTCGCTCTAATTTTTATGGCTCTATCATTTCTT
Source organism: Thuja plicata (assembly GCA_018584345.1). Lineage (NCBI taxonomy): Eukaryota > Viridiplantae > Streptophyta > Pinopsida > Cupressales > Cupressaceae > Thuja > Thuja plicata. Next base: position 892,974 of record MU223506.1, read on the forward strand.
GTTATTGGGGCTCCTCTTATACCACTCTTCCATGGCACAGTTCTCAGAGGCAAGCTTGCATTACCAGTACTTTTCCTACAACCAACAGTTTTCCAGCTTTGAATGTTAGGAGAGGTTATATGTGGAATTGACTGCCTCCTAGGATTTTACAGCCTAGCCTTTTCAGCCCTGAACTTCCTGAATGAATTTCCTTCAACTTCATTGCTACCCCTACACTGATTGATGATAATATTATTGTCTCCTCCAACATGCCCCTTAATACGGACACCTGAGGATTTTGGTTCCCTGCATGGGTGGTTTGATTTTAATCTGTTTTTACTGCTTTTGGGGTATCCTTGTAACTTATCTATTTGTATTTGTATCAGTTTGGGGGTTACTCTTGTTAAGTTGAACCCCATTTGTATATATTTTTTTAATGGTGTTTCACACTGTTTTTGATTTTTCTTTGTTTCTAGGCCCCCTTTTTCCCTAGTCACTTTCTATTGTACCTCCTCTATGTTTCAGTCCCTTTGATCTATTCTTGGTCATTTTTGGACATTAATATAATTTCTTTCTATTACTCTGGGTATCCTCTTGTCATTAGAAAATTTAATTAAAAAACAATCCTGGTCCAGGTAATAAAGTCATAATATAGACCATTAAAACAAGGATAAAAATTTAAAAAATGCAATAAAACACAACCAAACTGCTGCTGGGCCTACGACATCTGGTTCTCATGAACCAATTGTGGTTTGGTTGTTCTCAATGAAGAGCAATATGATGAATTTTAAATGTGGTTCTTGAATCCGACTATGATATGGAACCTTTTTTTTAAACAGATAATATTATTAGAGTTAAATATCTCTCTATTTGTGTTTCTCCCTCTTCCGTAGATTTGTTTCTATTCTAATGGTCACTCTTCTTCCATGTTTCCATATTCTATCTCTATTCAATATGGAGACTTCCTTTTGTTTCTATTTCTCTATGTTCTTTATAGAAACATTCTCTTGTACACTTGTGTATATAGATCATTCTTGATCTCTGTTTAATAACACATTCATTATTTTACCATAATATGGTATCAGAGCTATTTTTTTCGAGAAATAATAATTTCATTCTTGAAATTTTTTGAAATAGGTTGTTCGAATTTTTTTAATTTCTTTGGGAAATGTTTAGATTAAAAATTTTGGAATCTCCTTGGCTTGGTTTGTATTCAAAATTCTGGGGATTGTTCGTTTTCTCCAACAACCCGCCTAGGGTTTCTGCACTTTCGAGTTTTGACCCTTTAGTTTCAGTCAATTTTTTTTTTTTTGCAGATTCCTAGTGAGTTTATTAAACCCTCAATTGGGTCGTCCTTAGATTTTTCTGGGTGCCTCAATTTTCGATCCTCAAAATTTGTGCCAGCAGATTCAAAATCCGATTACTCATTCCTAGCGGGTTTTTCGAGCTTTCTTCTGGGTCTTCGTTCTTTTTTTTTTTGGTCTTCCGTCAATCTGCCTCGGAATCTGTGCTTTGAATTCATTCAACGCCTTTTCAAAATTTTAATGGCGTCTCTCACCAACATTATGTTGGAAGACAGTCCAAGATTTAACGACAAGATTTACCACAACTGGAAGTAGGGAGGGTCTTAGCTAGTTTTGATCGATTTTTCACCTAAAAAATCGTGTCTAGTTTTTTGGGTTTTTCACCACAAAAATCGTGACTATTGCGTCTCAGTTCTTCCATGCGCAATGAAGTTTTTTTACTACGATTTTTGCAAGGTTTTTTTACTTCTTTTGGAGCCTTTTGAGGATTCACTTGTAGATTTTTGTTTTGAAGTTGGATTGACCATTAAGGGAGGGTATTAGAGTTAAATATCTCTCTATTTATGTTTCTCTCTCTTCCGTAGATTTGTTTCTATTCTAATGGTCACTCTTCTTCCATGTTTTCATATTCTCTCTCTGTTCCATGGACTTGTCCCCTTATTAACTTTGCTGTCCTAGCTGTCCAAGTTGTCAAACCCTCGAGATAGATTTCTAGTTGAAATCTCCAACAATCTAATAATGAAGTGCTATGGTGAATTCTGGATGAATCCACACTAAACATGGATTTGGGTTTCCATCGAAACCACCGAGAAACTCCAATGGTTTCCATTTTCAGATTTCTTGTAAATGAAAGCCAAAGCTCTCAAGCTTCTCAAAGAGAAATACAATAAGCAAAGTATATCCAATGACTTCATAAAATCTCCTTTTATAATCCTTTCATGAAGTTTCCAGAAACCATATTAAAGTTTCCGACTTTTAATATTCATATTTACTTGCAATTGGGAATAATAATAAAGTGACCCTTCATAGAATTTTAATTAACTTAAAGTCACTTTATGAATTAATTGTATATTCACCTTATATCTCCCAATATTGGTGCATATCTATGTAAAACACTTTATTAAATTATTTAAAACCTTATAACTCCCTAGGTGCCAAAATAAAGTCACTTTATGAAAAGGACTGAAAATCAATTTAACCCCCTTTATGTCGTCATATCACAAAGTCATTTAATATACTTAATATTATTAAAGTTATTCTTGATTTAACTTTAATAATTCAACTTAAATCATTAAACCCTTGATAATTACTGTTAAGTTTTAGGATAGCTGCAAATGTAATAGCACTCTATTTTGTATGTGTTTTCCAAATGCAACAATCTCTTTTTCATTTATATTAGGAATGAGGCTAGGAGAGACATGTCCCTTCATGGGACATGTCTATTCATTATTATTTATAAGAAAGGACATGCCTCTTCCTATTAAT
>MU223506.1:897772-916892 GCA_018584345.1 Thuja plicata
TAATTTAATATTAAATATTAAATTTCATATGATTAATAATAATATAACATATATAATATATTATTATTAATCAACATGTATTATATATATTCTAATGATCATACGACTGAAGCTACAAACGTTAACAATTACCAATATCAACTCATGGGAATAATCCATACACTTTCAAGTTATAAATATGATGACAACTTACCACCCTGACAAGCTACTATAAATGGTAAGTATGAACAAAACATCCAAGTGACTTACTAAAAATAGTAATTGTGAATCATTGTGTCATGAATGATCCCTAGAAGGCACTCCACAAATGAACTAGGACTGCGAGCTGAAGCATATTGAAATAAGCACCAAAAGGTTAGTTGAAGAGCCATAGAATACCCTTAGAAGCGTCCCCTAATCACCATGTTAGCCTACGGGGACCGAAGTCATAGGCTAACCTCTAGAAAAAGCCGATGCCTTAAAAGGGGACATTAGAGTCTGCCTTTCCGAAAGATTCCTTGCCCCCAAGCAATCTGCATTTGCATGCAACATACCAAACCATTGCTAACAACACTTGTTTGCCTATCTAAATGCTAGGATCCCATATTAGTCTCTAAGATAGGGCTCTACCAATCCGCTATGCCACTCTGACATAATTTTCATCAATCTGCAGCAACTTGGGAAGCATTCCATCTATTATGTGAATCGTTGGATCCCAAGTCATCACGTTCTCACACCAACAAAAAGTGGAGGGATAGATATCTCTAACCATGCCACCAATGTCAAATGCACGTCTAAATTTGAAGAACTCCCATGGATGTGGAAAATGTTAATCCTATGTGCATAATTAGTCAGGCCACCCTACCATATGTTGTTGTTATAGATCAGAACATCTACCCAACTGAGAACCTCACTTGATGAAGCAAAAAGTACTCCAAGGACAAAGAATGATGGGAGCTTGTCAATATGCCAACCTCCAACAAGGAAAGGTTGATACAAACGTCTCCAATCAGTTGCTGTCCTCAAAAGACAATCTGAAATCTCTATGGTAAGTAGAACATAACAGCTGTCTAATACCAATGTGTGGAGCACAACCCAACGAATTAGGGTCTAAATGCATCACTTTATGCATACCTCATCCCTTGAAAACAAATCAGCTCTATACTCAAATAATGCATAATGAGAGAATAGTGTATCAATGGCCTCTCCACGAGTGTCCACATGCCCAAATACTTCTGAATCAACAATGCCACCATCCATGTACACCCTTTCATAGGCTGGTCCAAAAAAAGTAAGCTCTACCGTGTGAGCGTCTAGGGGAGACAACCCTTCAAACTCTCCACGAATGACCAAGGGCTCAACCAAAACCGAATCACTTATGTCTCCCTCCACATGTGTAGGTGTAACACTAGTTGCTGGTCTACTAGGTGTGTGTTCAATAGGCTCTCTCTCAAAGGTGACTTGGGATCTCCACGATGCAGGCTGTGTATACTCAGTAATTTTAGGATCATGCCTGTCGTCAAGCCCATGCAAATCTGAAAGCCCGTCGTGCTTGACTATCATAAGTTTTTCCTCTCAAACCATGAGTACCACTCTCATCCTTAAGTGTTACGACAACGATAGAAGACTAGATTTCTACTATGGATGACGATGCTTGAGCCAAGCTCAATTCTTCACAAAGCTTATAAATCTGAATCTCTGATTCTTGAAGGGCCATTTGAGTGCTCTTCAAAGAATCTTGGGTAACCTAAAGCTCATCACTAAGCTTATCTGCCTCCTCTTCTTTCCCTTTTAGTGCAACAAAATACATCTCAAAATGTAATGTCCCCCCTCATCTAATGTTTCTTTTATCTAATAATGCTAAGCCTATTTTGTATTTTAGTCCCCATATGCTAAGGCAAAGTTAATAAGGGGACGAGTCCTATTTTTCAATCATGGATGTGGGCCCAGTTTTAAGTGACATTTGATGTGATTTACTTCCTCCCAGTCGAGTTTATCTCATATCCAAATCACATGCTTTCTTGACATGGCGTGTAGGAGTGCAATTAGTAATTGCCATCAAATGGTTTTCGAAGTTAGAAAGAAAGCAAAAGTCTGCTTTTTGGGACATTGAGGAGTGGTTTTAAGGAAAACGCTTGAAGAGGAAGGTTTCGTTCTTGATTTTTTTATTATTTCTCTTGCTCTGCAAATCAGAATCGTAGCTACTATTCTAAGTTTGCAAACCTTGGACAAGGCAATATTTTTGGACGAAACCCCAGAAGATCCATTGCGAAACAATTCCAACAGTACAATCTGGTACCATCGTTTGAGGGTTCTTGTTCTATTGATAATTTCGAGCGTGGCTGGGCGTGGCAGAACTATACAGTCACCGAGGGCTGTTAAAGGGTTTAATTGCAGCCGCATCCTAACTATCTGAGCACACCAAATCAGCGATCTGTATTGATTTCTACTAATGGAGAGTGCACTGGTATGATTGTCGCATACAACTATTGTTTCAGTTGCTTTTTGTAATGAAGCTCTTATAATTAGTTAAGACGTCTGTTCTGGTGAATCTATGTAATGAAGAACTCGATCCGAGTCATGCAATTAAAATCCATACTATGCCTGTAGCTTACAAATTCATATTAGGAGCTATATTTTGGGTTGTGCAATTCGTCTCTGTGTGTGTATTTTGCAAATATCAGTAGCATAGGACATTTTAGTGGTTTTTTTGCAAATATTAGTAGCATAGGACATTTCAGTGGTATCAGAGCCGCAAATCTTGCCAGCTTGTAAGGGTTTCAGTTGCAAGTTTGCTTTTTCCGTTGCATGTCAAAAATTATGATTGCTTTTTGCTCCTAATCCAATGCATATCAGTATAAAGTGGTTCTATGCACTCTAGAGGGTTTGAAACACACAAATATAACACAAGTAGTAGGTCGGTGCAACAAGGGGTTGAAATTGACTCAGTTGGAGCAGAGATGGGTGAAAGAAGAGATGAAAGCCCACCAAGGGAATTGAATGATTTTCTGACAGTTTTTGCCCAATAACAACAACAGTTCTAGGAACGTATGATCACAACTATGGGACAGATGAGAGTTGATCATACAAGGTCAAGGAGGTCTAGGAGTCAACACAATAGAAGTGAAGCCATACATTAGAACCAAGACAAAGCAACCTCTAATATTGTAAGAACAACAGATAAAATGTCTGATTGACCATTACGTCCCACCTTTTTATCTCGTCAAATCGAAAGAGAACCCATTCCAGAGGTAGAGGAAGAGGAGACACACATCACAGATGATATTATGGTGGCTCGTGACGAATACATGCATCTACCAGGTGATGTAAGGCAGCTAATGAACTTAAATCAGTTCATGAACCAGCGGATGGACAAGGCTAGAAACCATCTGGAAAGGCAGGACAGGAGGCCTAGAGGGCTAGTTAGGAAGGTCACTCAACCTACGAAGTATAAAGACGCTTTGAACAAAATAACTATACCAACCTTTAATGGAACCAAAGGAATATAAGCGAGGCCATGGGTTCATAAGTTAAACACCTTCCTGGCACTCAAGCCCATGGAAGAGGAAAAGGCAATACAATTTGCTACCATGCACTTGGAGGGAGTAGCCTATGATTGGTGGCATCATGGATTAGTTTCCCAGGATCATGCCATGATACACTCATACGAAGAATTTGTTAAAAGGTTGGTTACTCGCTTTGATCGAAAAGATATAGAAGTTTTTTACCGGGAATTGGCCCAACAGAAACATGTAAGTACAATTGGAAACCTACATCAATGAGTTTTAGAAGATTTCTGTAATGGTTCCTGATATGTAACAGGAAAGAGTCACAACGCTCTTTGTAGAAGGCTTAAGTGACAAGTTGAGGGGTTTGGTTAAGGCTCACAGGCCTAGTTCACTGGATGATGTTATTGGGTTAGCCCTTGACTTGGATGTCACACCCTCTTCTCAGCCACAAAAGAAAGATTTCAGCCCATGGAAGATTGATAAGAAAAAATTTAATTAGCAAAGAAATTTCAATCAACGAAAGACCATACCTTCCCAAGTTGAACAAGAATCCAGAAATGAACTAAGGAGGAGAAAATTATGTTTCTTTTCCAAAGAACCATGGAACCGGGTCATTGCTGCTTTGGAAAAGGCAAGGTACATTTGATTGAAGCCCATTCTGATGGTGAGGAACAAAATGAGCAAGAGGACAATATTGATGAGGATGTTGCACAGGAGTTTCAGCCCCAACAGATTGAGTTGGAAGATACTACAGTGAGAGAGATTCCACACATTGCCTCTTATTTTGGAGTACCTCGCAACTGTCCTTTCCGGCTGAAAGGTGTCCTTAAAAGACAAACAATGGTATGTTTAGTGGACAATGGAGCTACACACAATTTTATTGATGAGGGTCTGATGAGCAAACATGGACTTCAGGCTAAGGATTTCCCCGGATTCAGAGTTATTATTGACAATGGTTTCCCACTAAGTTGCAACCGAGTTGTGCTGCAATTGAATATATAGATTGAAGAGTACACATTGACAAGCGACTCTTATGTGCTTGGATTGAATAATGTGGATGCTAAATTAGGAATACAATGGTTAGAGTCACTTGAGCGATATGTTGAGGACTTCAAGCAGATGTAGTTGGAATTCCTGATTGGTGGTAGGAAAACTGTGCTTAAGGCTATGGTAGATGGCAGTCCGTGAGTGGTTTCAGCAAGGAGGATGGATGCTTTATTTAGGCACGATGATGTAGAGTGGGCAGCCCAGTGTTTTGTATCCAACAAATCTTCTCCCAACAATGAGCCACAGTATCACATAGGGATCCAGACAGTGCTGGATAAGTATAGTGCAGTGCTTGGAGATATTCCTCCTGGTCGTCCATTTGATCGTGGGTTTGAGCATGTCATTGAGCTTGAGGAGGGCACAAAGCCAGTTATTATGACACCCTATAGACACCCACACCATTTCAAGGAGGAAATTGAAAAGACAATCAAAGAATTACTAAAAATGGGTCACATACGTCCTAGCTCTAGCCCTTTTGCTTCTTTACTCGTATTGGTGAAGAAGGATGGGACATTGCGCATGTGCATAGACTACAAAGCCTTGGACAAAAAGACCATAAAGAATAGGTACCCCATTCCCAGGATTGATGAGCTACACGACATGTGTATTTTTCTAACATTGATCTTCGCTCAGGCTATCATCAGATTAGTGTCCGAGAAGAAGACATACAAAAGACTGCCTTCAGTAGTCAGTATGGGCACTTCGAGTTCCTTGTCATGCCCTTTGGACTCACAAACACACTAGCAACATTTCAATATTGCATGAAGCACACTTTGCGTGAGCAATTGCGTAAGTTTGTTTTGGTTTATTTTGATGATATCTTGATATACAGTAGGACGTGGGATGAACATTTGCAGCATTTGGATGTATCATGGAGACAATCACTATATGCAAATGTCTCCAAATGCAAGTTCGGGATGGCACAGATTATCTACCTTGGACATGTGATTGGAGTTGATGGTGTTAAGGTACATCAAGAGAAAATCAAGCAATTCTAGATTGGCCATCTGTGAAGAACATATTTGAACTGAGAGGTTTCTTGGGTTTGTGTTGTTACTATAGGAGGTTTGTGCGAGGGTTTTCACAGTTGGTGTCACCCTTGATAGATCTTACAAAAAAGGGAGCATTTCAATGGTATGATGAAGCACAAGTGACATTTGAAAAGCTCAAGGAGGTCATGAGCACATGCCTAGTGCTAGTGCTACCTTCACACAACCATTTGTTGTTTAGTGTGATGCATCAGGTCAAGGAATTGGTGCAATTCTGATGCAGAACAAGAACCCTATTGTATTTGAGAGCAAGAAACATAGAGATCTAGAGAGGTACTCCACCTACGACTAAGAGATGCTAGCTATCATGCACATGCCAGCTAAGTTTAGACAGTATCTAGTGGGTGCAAAATTTGTTGTCGGGACTGATCACAATAGTCTTAAGTATTTCCTGGAACAGAAAGATCTCAATGAACGACAACAAAAGTGGGTAAGTAAGATTCAAGCATATGATTTTGATGTGGAATTTATTAGGGGTAAAAACAATATTGTTGTTGATGCACTTTCTAGGAAACCCACCCTCTGCTCTCACTAAGATTTCAGCTGATTGGAAATCTCAATTGCTGGCCAACTATACCAAAAACACTTTTGCTTGTGATTTGGTTGATGGATGGGTGCAGGATGACAAGTATTCTGTAATAGATGAGGTGATGTATTACAAAAATAGAATTTATCTTGTACCGGGATCTAAATTGAAGGACAAGGTTATTGGGGCATTGCATGATACCCCACTAGCAGGACATCCAAGATTCTTCAAAACATATCGTCAAGTGCGTGAGAGATTATCTTGGAAGGGTCTTAAAGACGATGTGTTACAACATGACAAAGAGTGTTTGACTTGTCAACAAAACACGTCAGAACACACCTATCCTGTAGGTCTTCTCCAACCATTGCCTATACCAGAACATAAATGGGAAGGAATATCCATGGATTTGTAGTTGTGGTTGGGTTGACTAAGTACTCCCATTTCTTTGCCATTGCTACAGATCATTCAACACCTCAGGTTGTGAATTTATTTTTCAAAGAGGTATTTAGGTTACATGGTCTACCTAAGACCATCGTTAGTGATCGGGACAACAGACTCATTAGCATGTTTTGGCAAGAATTGTTTTGATTGTTAGGAACCGAATTGACTCCAAGCACCAGCTACCATTGGCAAATGGGTGGGCAGAAAAAAATTGTAAACAAATGGATAGAGGGCTACCTTAGAAGCTATGTTTTAGGGAAGCAACGTGCTTGGGGTAGATGGCTTCACTTAGGTGAGTATTGTTACAATACCACCTTTCATATGTCAATTGGCATGTCTCCATTCAGGGCCTTGTATGGATATGATGCCTTGTCATTTAGAGACTTGGCATTCGATGACAGTAAGGTTCCTTGTGCAAAGGAGACAATTCAAAATTATCAAGATATTCTCAGGACACTGAAGGATAACATTCAGCAGGCTCAAAATCAACAAAAAATGTATGCAAATAGGCATAGAGTTGAGAGAACATTTCAGGTTGGGGATTTGGTATTTTTGTGTCTACAACCATACTGCCTCCACATTGAAGAAGAGTGGTGCAAAAAAGTTAAAACCACGGTTTTATGGACCCTACAGGATACTAAGAAGAGTAGGAGAAGTGGCATATGAATTAGAACTGCCAGAAGCTAGTAAGATTCATAATGTCTTCCATGTCTCTTGTCTTAAGAAGGCACTGGGTTAGCAAGCAATGACATCTCTAAAGCTGCCCCCACTTGATGAGGAAGGGAATTCGACGCTAATTCCTGAAGGTATTGCTGATTGGAGGGAGAGGAAGTTGAGAAATAAAATGATCCAGGAATATCTGATTAAATGGAAGGACTTGCCTGTTGAGGATGCAAACTGAGAAGGTGAAGAGATTCTGCAGTATCCTAATCTGTGATTGCTAGTGGACCAGCAATCTTGGAAAGGGAGGACTATAATGCCCCCTTCATCTAACATTTCTTTTAGCTAATAATGCTAAGCCTATTTTGTGTTTTAGTCCCCATAGGCTAAAGCAAAGTTAATAAGGGGATGGGTCCTATTTTTCAGTCATGGACATGGGCCCAGTTTTAAGTGGCATTCGATGTGATTTACTTCCTCCCAGTTGAGTTTATCTCATATCCAAATCGCATGCTCTCTTGATATGCCATGTAGGAGTGCAATTAGTAATTGCCATCAAATGGTTTTCCAAGTTAGAAAGAAAGCAAAAGTCTGCTTTTTGGGACACTGAGGAGTGGTTTAAAGGAAAACGCTTGAAGAGGAAGGATTCATTCTTGATTTTTTATTATTATTTCTCTTGCTTTCTCTGCAAATCAGAATCGTAGCTAGTATTCTCAGGACACAAACCCTGGAGAAGGCAATATTTCTGGACGAAACCCCAGAAGACTGACTGTGAAGTAATTCCCAACAGTACAATCTGGTACCAGCGATTGAAGGTTCTTGTTCTATTGATAATTCCGACTGCGGCTGGACATGGAAGAACTATATACTATATAGTCACTGAGGGTTATTAAAGGGTTTAATCGCAGCCACATCCTAACTATCTGAGCACACCAAATCAGCAATCTGTATTGATTTCTACTAATGGAGAGTGGACTGTTATGATCGTTGCATACAACTATTGTTTCAGTTGCTTTTTGTGGTGAATCTCTTATAATCAGTTAAGACGTCTGTTCTGGTGAATCTATTTAATGAAGAACTCGATCCGAGTCATGTAATTAAAATCCATACTATGCGTGTAGCTTTCAAATTCATATTAGGAGCTATATTTTGGGTTGTGCAATTTGTTTCTATGTGTGTATTTTGCAAATATCAGTAGCATAGGACATTTCAGTTGCTTTTTTGCAAATATCAGTAGCATAGGACATTTCACACCATGCATGAAAAGGTGATCTCTATCAGAAAGTAGCTGTAGGTAATTTATCTTTATTACCAATAACATTTGTCTAAGTGTCTGCGAATCTAAAAGGGAAAGTCTTTCATCAAGGTCCATATACATCCCTAAAGACCTCCAACAACATTTTCTAATCAGCTTATGGGTGTCATCAAAATGTTTAATGGCTCCAGTGATATAGTCTTCATTTACCTCTAGTTGTCCTGTTAATGATAGGATTCTTGATACTTATCAACCCTGTACATATATTCACATTTATGATCAGCATCATGCAACACTAAACCCTATCAATGAAATTCTATCAAGCCTTATATCAAACAAAACCAAACCCCTTTGAATTGAAGTCATATAAATTTTGCTAGGTCCAAGACACAAATCTGAATGATGATAGATGCCAACAACTACATAAAACCCTACCAAAACATGGTGTTTACCTCCAAACTCTAGCCGTCCAAGCTGTCAAACCCTTCAGAGAGATTTTCAGTTGAAATCTCCACAAATTTGATAATGAAGCTCAATGCTGAATTCTGGATGAATCCACGCTAAAGATGGATTTGAGTTATTGTCCAAACCACTGAGAATCTCTAAGGGTTTCCGTCCTCAGATTTCTTGTAAATGAAACCTAAAGCTCTTAAGTTTTTCAAAGAGAAATAAAACAAGCCAAGTATATCAAACGACTTCCTCAAATCTCCTTTTATGATCCTCATGAAGTTTCGGGAAACCCTATTTAAATTTCCCACTTTTAATATTTATATTCACTCGTGATTTGGAATAATAATAAAGTGACCCTTTATATTATTTTAATTAACTTATGTCACGTTATGATTTAATTGTATATTCACCTTATAAATTTGTCCTTTATGTCATCATATCGTAAATTCATTTAATATAATTAATATTATTAATGTTAAACTTGATTTAACTTTAATACTTTAACTTAAATTATTAAACCTTTGATAATTGGCAATATCAACTCATGGGAATAATCCATCCACTTTCCAGATATAAATATGATGTCAACTGACCACCCTGGTGAGTTATTATGAATAGTAAGTATGAGCAAAACATCCAAGTGACTTATTAAAAATAGTAAGTGTGAATCAAAGTGTCTGAAATGATCTTTGGAAGGCACACAACAAATAAACAAGGACACTGAGCTGAAGAATACTGAAATAAGCACGAAAAGGTCAGCTGAAGAGCCATAGAATACCTTCAGAAGGGTCCTCTAATCACCATGTTAACCTAAGGGGACCGAAGTTATAAGTTAACCTTTAGAAGAAGCCGATGCCTTAAAAGGGAACATTACTCTTTTTCACTATTATGGGTGTTACTTGAGCCTTGAATACTAGGTGTTATCCCAGGGGCAGAACCTTGCTCAACGTCCTGACCCCTATTCACTTTGGGATGAGTATGATTAGATCTTGTAATGGTCCCTTCACAATGATTGATATGTATGCTAGTGATTCCTCCATTTTTGGCAGACTTGTGATTGTCTATTATTCCTAAGTTTTTGCTCTTTGGGTTTCTAGTCCCCCTTCTTGGCTATTTATACCAGTTTCTTAACCACTTGTGTTAGTGGCCTCAATTTTTATTGTATTTTGTTGTTTTTGTTCTTCCCCTTTGTGGGCCCTCTCTAGGTTTCTGAATGCCCCCAACCTGATGCACTCCCCTGTGAGTATATTATTAGATCTTGTATTGGCCCCTTCACAATGATCAATGTGTATGCCAGTGACTTCACCATTTTCTGCGCAGACTTGTGATACTTGATGAGATTTTATTACCATTGTATTATTTGTCAGCATTTGCTCTTTGGGGTTCTTGTTCCCCCTTTTTGGCTATTTATACTAGTTTCTTGACCACTTGTGTTAGTGGTCCCTGTTGTTTTATATTTCTTTGTTTTTGTTCTTCCCCCTTTGGGGGCCTCTCTAGGTTTCTGTTCCTAGAACTTTCTACCTTTGGTCATTCATAGACATTAATGTTATTTCTCACTATCCTCCATACGTACCAAAAAAACCACATCCCTTTCCAGCCCTCCATCATTCTATGAAATCTATTGATCAGTCATTGCTGCTCGCTATAGTTACAAAGAGTTCCTGCTGTTATACTGCAGAATACTTAAATACTTCCTTGGATAAGTACCATGTTAAAGTTTCAGAATATGTTCAAATTGTTATTTGTGTGTTAAGTTGACATCAGAACCTTGTTCATGGATTGAGAGTCCTTTTCAAGAGCTGCAGTTGAGAAACCAATAGGCCCATAGAATCTCATGCTATGAGGAACACATGTGAAGTCAACTTGAGCGCTTTCAGATTGCTTGTTATCAGTAGTTTACTGATTCTGAATTAATAACTTATCCATTAGAAAAGTGAAGTACAGTAAGATTAGATCTCTTTGCCTCAGGGCTTTGTGGAAAGAAAAAAAACCTATTGGTGACCATCAAACAAAAATATTGACAATTTGAATCTGCAAAGTATCTCAACAAGAAAAAACCCTTTAACTACCATGGGAACTCATCCCAAGGGTTTGTGTGAGATCCTCAAATAGGGGACAAGGAGGGGATGCCCCCATTTAGGACTGGGCAGCCTCTGCCATTTGATGCATAAAAACTGTAAAGAAGGTAATGTTTTGAGGAAATTGCTAAAACCCATAAAAAAGCTAAAAGCAGGAGGCTTCATTGTCAGCAGATTAAATATCAATATGCGTAGATTTCTGGATTTGACTGTAAAATTTTTAACACAAACATTTATATCACACGTAATGACCCCTTTTGTAAATGCCCTAGTTTTGGTCCTGAATCACAAACTTTATGTAGTAGAATATATTTGGTAACATCATGTACCTGGTTGAGATCCCGCAACATGTTAGGAATCATTGGAACATAATCCACAAAATAGATCTTCCTTATTAGAGACTTTAAAATAATAGATCATTCAACTAGGGTTAGGAACATTAATTTAATCATAATATATATTTAATTTATTAATGGAGTTCAATGATAGGAAAGCTAGGATAAGGGGCATATTAGCGTTAAACAATCCTCTAACCTAGGCCCCAAAACAAAGGCCATCCCTCTTGGCCTCATGTGGCCCTTGCCATCCATATGAGGGGTTGTACCTAGTGAGGTATCCATAGCCGATCAATCGTCTACCCTAGGACCAAGAGTGGATGTCGTCCCTCTTGGCTTCATATGGTCCTTGCCATCCATATGAGGTGTATCTAGTGGGGTATCCATAGTCAATTAATCCTCCACCATAGGCCCAAGAGCAGATGCCATCCCACTTGGTCTCATGTGGCCATATAAGGGGGTCTACCTAGTGAGGAATCTCATAGCCGTTCCCCTCTTCCATTGCTACCCTTATCCTCCTTCCCATGATTAGAGTTCCTTATCATAATGAACAACCAAGGTAAGGGGTTGAGGAAACTACAATAGGTTGTCCAAAGCGTCCTTCCATTCTAAGCCCAAGGACAGGGCATGGTTGCGCCCCTCTGGCCTCAAGGGACTATCCGTCACCACCATGAGGTGATGTGCTTAGAAGAGGACCTCATAACAGTGTCTCCCTCCCCATTTTCCCTTAATATCATTATAGCAAACATATAAGAGTTATTATATATTCTTCAAATAAAAGGTCACATTATAATAATGTCATATTCATACATATTATTCATAAGCAAGAAATCATAAATAAGACCATTATGCTGCTTATTATCAGGATTGATACTTCATACCAATTTATAGATAATATTCAGATTCTCTATACTCGGTGTGAGATCTCTATAAGACAGCTTTGCTTGATTTGATGCTACTCCTTGAATGCTGTTCTTCAATACATATATCTCCTCCTTGTGGCGGAAGAATCATGTCCCTTCATTCCAATGGCGGAAGAGTCACTGTTTTTGAGGATATTAATCATTCTAAAGAACATATTTGTAGTCGGTCTTATTGATCATTGTTTCTTATGTATTTGCTGCTCATTATGTGGGCCTTGTTAATATTCATTAAATCACACCTATTGATAATTCATTTAAACATTGACTAGACTTATGGTTGCATCCATACAAGTCGCACACCTTGAAACTAATTTGCCCCACAAATGATTCACGACTCCTATAAATTGCAGATTTAGTTATTTAATTACAAACTAAACTTGGAGTCGGCTATACATTAAGAAAACTGTTTGTTAAGCATATAAACCATCAACATCTTCTTTAAATTAACCACTGTTTTGTATGAATGCTTCTTGTGAAATTGGACATATTGAAGTTGGTAATAATGAAAGAAAACCAGTCGCTGTCTTGTATTCATGTTTCCAGATCACTCCTCTACGAAAATTGTGAAGTCTTGAGGCAAGACAATTTCCCTGAGGTATTGATACCCTTCATGGTGGGGGCATGACAGTCCACCCTTCCCCAGATTGCTTTTCCTCAAACAATTATTGAGAATAGAGTGATTCAAGTTGTTAACGAAGGTGCAGGAAATTCGCTAGGTTTGTCATTTAAGACAAAGGGTCTTCTAATGCAAAATAAATAAAAATACTATTTTTATATATCAATGGTTCATTTCTTATTCTAATCAAGAGTACCTGGCTCCATTCTATGTGTTTGTCATTCTGTAATGCTCTCCTTTTATCGTTTAATCCTAAGGTGCATGGCCCCCCTAGTTGGACTCTCTTCAGCACCAGTAGTCAATTTACTTGGCAGCTTGATTTGTTTCAGATAATTAGATATGTTATCTTATATACGTTAATGTAGGATAAATATTCTAGGGAATAAACATGTCTTCACATATTTAATTGACATGAATCGACTCCATTGAGACTGGTTATTAATAACGCAATAAGTTTTTCCTCTGAAATATGCCTCATTCTTTGAACTGTCAAACTATTCGCAGATGTCCTTTGTATGCAAGAACATTTGAGAAGGTGTAATCTTAACATTCTTTTAAAGAAAAACAAGTTCGTGAAAGTTGAATTTTATCATGATAGGTTACAAATATTCCTTACAATAAGAATGTTGCCATACAGACATTGAAGTCAATTTAAATAATCTCTCTTTTCCATGGTCTCATATCTACTGCATAAACTATTAATTATGCTTTTGAATGCTAATCTTATTAATATTTCTATAAAGATCTATTGCATTTTCCTTCTTGTAGCTTCAAAAGCATTCACGAGTCTCTAGTTTGGACATCATCTCTATTTGAATGGACATGCCTTGTAGCATTGTTTATGGTAATTTACTGATGGAGGGTTTTATGTTTTGCAGGAAAAGTTCTTATGTTGATTCATTGCTTGACCCAACCTTTATGTCTCTAACCAAAGACCCTGATCAAAGACGTAAAGAGCAGTGGGAGAAGGTTGCACAGGCACAAGCTAATTGGAGTTGTGCCAAATTGTTTGGGTTAGGTGATCTTGGGGGCCCTCCATTGTCAGCGGCAGAGGAGTATGCACTTCATGCCAGATACCTTGCCAGGGCCAATACTTTGAATTTAGCTGAAATTGCAGAAATGAAGATAATGTAAGCATTGGAAATATAAGTCCCATTTTTTAGAAAATGTTTGTGTTTGTAGATATTTACTGCAGGATTTTATGTTTCTCTATGTCTTGATAATGGTTTTGATTTTGTCACTTGTTTGTACTGATCCTAGACAATCTTTCCAAAGAGCTGGCTTGGGTTTACTGGTTACCTTTTTGTTCTTTCTTGGTTTCAGCCATATCATAGGAGTGCTCTAATTCTCACCTTTCAGTGCAGCACAAAACATAACATTGTGTGAGAATAAACCTCTCTTAAAATTGGAAGGAGAAACTCTTTTTTACAAAAAATGAAGGATCTGATAATTTTCTTACTCAGAAAATTAAAGAATAAGACCTAGAACTAGCTGTGATTGAGCATGCGAAAAATGCAATCTGAAAACAAAGTTATCTTTTTCTTCTCAGGCTTAGGGCACAAGGTAAATCAGAACTTGTGCATTAGAAAAGAGGTTTTAATTTTTGTCTAATGCAACCTAAACAAAAGCAAACATTTTTCTTTGCCAGAAGCAGGAACTAAAATGTTTAAGTACACTCAAGGATCGAATTGAATAAACACAAGGGCACAAACACTATGGCAAATTGAACTAAGGAGTTGTTTACAAAGCATAATGTAGCCTTTTTTCATGAGACCAGTAGCTCTGAGTCCCTTTCGGCAGCTAGAGACTTTCTGTTAGAGTGAGGCAACTAAGTCTTCCTGTTGAGGCAGCTTGGTCTGCCAGTTAGTTTGTTGCAAAATAAAACAAGGCTGCCTCATTTTTTTGGTCTCATAACTGAAATTTATTTACCCGTACTTATCCTCAGCAATGGAGTGTAGTGATGGCCTGATGGGACAGTTAGCTGCAAGCAATTTCTGGAGAGTTGTTTGTTAGTTAGAAAACACCAATTGTATAATTGATTGCCATTGATTTAGCATTGTATGACTTCAAAAGTATAGAAAGCATTGGGAAAGAAGTCAAGGCATTATCAAACATCATAAACAAAAGTCATTATTTTTGTCGACTAGATGTGTGGTTGCAGCAACCATGTCTTGAAGATAAAATCTTTTAGGCAAGAATATCAATTATCATGAGGGAAAAAAACCTGCAGGTTGTCGTATGTGTGTTGGAGTGTCAATATGATCATAAATGGTGTGCAAGTTTGAATAGTGGGATGTCTTGTAAGTTGTGTTAATTTGTTAGATTTCCATTTGAACGTGTGTTGCTAGCAGAAATTATAAAAAGAACATAATTGTTGCTGGAGCATTTTTGTGTTTTTTGCTCTTGCTTTTAGTAGTGCTTTTTATATTAAAGTAATATTGTCATATTTAGTATAATGGTCATATAAGTAACTTTCTTTTAAGTCAGTTTTTAGCAACTTTCTGTTCTTTAAGTCATTTAGTTAGTTTAGTAACTTTCTATTCTGTCTTTAGCTCTTGATTGTTTCCGTTATGGAAACATCTTGTGTAATCTCTTATATAAGGAGTATTCCTCTTCTTTGTTTAATATTGAATATCAATTGATTATCATTTCATGGTATCAGAGCAGAGGTTGGTTTTTAGCGAATTTTTCCATTAAAATCTGTGGTTTAATTACCTAGAAATTTCCTCAAAATTTCTAGTAGTTTTTCTTCTGAGTTTTTCGTTTGTTTTTTGTCTGATTTATTATATAATAAAATTCATGGCTTTTCCTGAACATTTTGTGAGGAAATTTTCAGAAGATTGTCAAGGGTTTTTTTAATGGTTTCTTGCTTCAACAATAATTGAGTTTTTTTAAAGCAGGGTTATTTTTATTCAGTTTCTTGCTTCAACATTTTATGGTGTTATAAGACCAGGGATCTTGCTAGCCTATGGAAAACACAAACACAAAAGAATAAATTTAAAGAAAATCAAATAAACATTTTATTTTAAGGACAAAACAAAACATTAAAACTCAGATACCGATGCGTCTAGGTTTTGCCCGGGTGCAGGAGCGGATGCGTGCTGAGGTGGATTCCCTGCGGATGCCTGCAGGAAGCTCATCCCCACGCATCCCAGGCTGCCCTATTACTTCCATGCTGCCCTGTGACTTCCACGTTCCTTGCTCTCATGTCTGAATGAAGGGCTGGTCCAGTTCCAATGAATGAAGGCGACATGGGATTCAAGGTTCGGGTCGGGTGAGAAGGAAAGGAGATGTGTTCATCACAAGCGATAAGGCTCCTCTGTTGATGTCAGAGCCCCTTTTCTGAGCACAATTCCATGTGAGGACGAGTTCATCTGCAGTCTTGTCTACGTCTGGTCCTGGGCAAATTAATTGTATAGTTTATAACTTTATTAAATTATATCATTAATAATTTATTAAATAAATTTATAGTTTATAGTTTATTACGTCTGGTCCTCTTGTATAATTTATTAAATTTATTGTATAGTTTATTAAATTATTTGCAAATTTGCAACAATAATATATGATTATTTATTTTAATTTCATTTAGTATTATTATTAGTGTATATATTATTTATTAATAATTATATGTTGTGAATAATAATATATGATTATTTATTTTAATTTCATTTAGTATTATTATTAGTGTGTATATTATTATATGTTGTGAAGTATTATATTGATCAATGAAAAACAATATATCATATATTAATTATATTATAATTTAAGTGTATAAATAATATTATGTATATATATATATATATATAATTATATATATAAACGCATCCAAACGTATCCGCATCCCCCCAAAAAAAAATTTCACGCATCCGCGCAGCCGCACCCGCACCCGAAGATATGGACAAGTAGCGGGAGTAGGACTTTGATGCTCTTTATGTTGAGTATGGAGCCAAAAGTGCAGAATCTCAAGTAGATGTTTATTTTATGAACTTTTGCACATTGAAGTCAAAAACCAAAACCATGAATGGAATCCGTAACTCTGAACAGAATCTGTAAAGACCTACAAAGTAGGCTGGGAAAACTGACAGTCCCATCATTTAATGGATCCAACAAAGCCTCAGCACAAGCTTGGATCCAATCTTATTGAGCTGTATGTACAAGGAGGAAACGGTTAAATTTGTGATCCTTAAGCTGAAGGGGGATGTATTGCAATATGTCAATAGTGGGAAATGTGTCGAAGGACGAAACATTAAACCACATACCTAGTAGGTTTTCTTTAGCCCCTTCCCTTTTTTTTTTTTGATAGTTAATGGGCCGTAGCCGAAAATTTTATTAATTATAAATTAAAAGGTATATCTCCGTTCATGCGGGCACTGGTAGGAAAGAACGGAGATAAGAAAACCTCCAGTCTAGCCCGGGACTTTTGCAGTCCAGAATATTAAAATACATATCCCGCACCTAACATATGGGTCAAAAGTAATACACTTGGATTTTAGAATTCAAAACAGTCCTATACAAACTGATCACTTAGCCTCTCTTTAACTTCCTGGCTAAGTGTTACATATCATAAAATACATTTATTATATTTCTTATAGAATCTTCCTCTCTCTTGGCTTGTATTACTCTTTTCCTCCATTCCTGTAACAGTCTTCATCAAGAAACAAAACACTTCCAAACACCATATTAATTCAACAATTTTGTTTACATAAATTAGAAAAAAACATTAATCAGTATAAGAAATAGATATTACCACCTTAGCTCGAGACCAGCCTCTGCTATACCATACCTTTAATTAAAGGATCAATGTTTCTTAGAAGAATCTTACCATTCCGTTACTATTTACCTGATCGTAGCATTTCTTCCCCTGCAAGTCTTAAAAGGAAGTCCTTTGTAATATTTAAAGTTTGACCCTGTTCTAGGCCCACTAATGATAAACCTGCTTAACGATATAATAAGATTAAATTTAGATTCTGCAATAGAAACCTGTAACATAGCATCATATCTGAACCTTCCTTAATGCTGTTGTCTACCTCAACCACAAGTAATAATTACTGATTCAAATCTGATCTAAATATGATATTAGATTCTACTTACCACTCTTACCATTTGATAATCAACCACAGCTGAAATTTAGTAAAGGAAATTCTTTTGTTCTAAGATTTGAAATGGTAGATATCTGAGCTGTGCCTATCAAACTTATCAAATCAATAAGCAGATTCAAAAGTAAGTATTATTTCATCCATACATGGATTTCCCCAGATTGTTTTCATAGACATCAACCCAACATACCAATTTATATACAATTTATCCTTAACTGTACCCACATATCTATAAGATCTTTATACACATGTTTATATATATCTTGTTGCTGTATATATAAAAATGTGTATAGTGTATTCCAATATGTATGTTATTCAAGTGTAGAAATCATCTTGCCTACTTTGCAGAGAATAATAACTGTCACATCAATCATAACCAGAGTTACCGGAAACGCCACCCCCCAACTTCTGACACGCGTATTGCCGTATCTGATACGGATACGGATACGATACGGCACAAATACGGCAGGAATAACGTTCCCACCCATTTTTGGATTGCTGCCGTTTTTTAACCCGTGCCCGAATCGCTGAATGCAAAGTTTTTAAAAAATAGAGCCGAATTTGCATAAAAATCTTCAGTTAACTATAGATTTAAAATGAAATAAAAATAAATAGCCATTTTTTCAGAACAATATTCAGTTAACTACAGATTTAAAAGGAAATAAAAATTAAATTGCCATTTTCGCATAGAAAACTTCCGTTAACTAAAGGGAAACAGGAAGCCGACTGCCTTTTTGCATCGGTAATAGAACAGATGACTGCAATTTATAAAAAACAACAGAGCCGAATTTAAAAAAACTTCCAGTTAGCTACAGATTTAATGGAAGAAATCATAATATTTTTGTTATAAATAAACCCGAGTTATTGAATTAAACAGCATTCAATTGGCATTCGTTTTTGGCATCCTTGATTCCTCAATCTGTTTCTGAGACTGCAAGGATTTTTTCGGGGTTTTCTTCTCATTGTTGGGCGTCACGTCTGCTGCTTCCTTCGCTGAGATTTTCTGGTGCTGCGTTTGCGTTTTTCATAGATGTCTGTTCCGTGCAAATTTTCCCATCTGCGTACAGGTATAAACTATAAACTATAGTTTATGTTAAATTTATTTGTTTGATTTTAGTTTTTGGTCTTTAATAAAAAATATTATATGATTCTATAATAT
>MU223506.1:924424-948090 GCA_018584345.1 Thuja plicata
AATCCTAGATCTATGAAATTCATAATTTGGTCCTACAGTCCTATTAGGACCATTAGGACATTTTACAATTTTGTTCACATTATTACAATCAAATGCCATTATAGGCCTTAAAACATTATAATTGAGTACCTTGGATCCCTGAGAGATCCCACCATGCATCCTTGGTGTCATTATGGTCTTCATGTCTTTGAGTGCTCCTGCACCAGCCTTCAATTCACATGGGCACTCTTTTATTGAATGACGCATAACCTAGTAAATCTCAGAAAACCTTTTTCTAGGTCTGTTACCTTTGATGTGACCTTCACTATTGCACTCATTGCTTTCTTTCTTTGCCTTCCATTCTTGCATAATTCAAAACATGTCCCTCTGGAATGCTTGTACAATTCCTGATTCAGTGTCATTGTTGTCATCTTAACTTCCATCTTCCTTTACTTTTTTTAAAAAATTATGAGAGGACATTTTATCTCCACTTTCTATGCACTGCTCGATTGTAGACTTCTGATTAGAAAGAGGATGGTATTACCTTCATCTTTTGTTGTTAATGACAGAAGTAGACTTTTGATTACCCATCTTTTTTTGAGACTGTTAGCCGATTCTTATTTTAACTTTGCAAGCAATTCTTGGAGTCTAGGATTATAAGCTCGTACATTTTCATTATTGAATTTTTTTGCTACTATTACACTATTATCATGAAACAATTTAAACTCTTCTTCAGAGGTCTTCTTTAGTCTCTCCCATGTCCAATTTTGTATACTAGTCAATTGCTACACCTTGCAAACTGGCTAGGACAGATCATAGCCCAATTGCTTTATCATCTTGCCCAATCGTTGTCCATATTGTTTCACAAATCTTACAATGTTGTACAAGATCTTCCAATCCATTACGTATGAATTTTGGAAGTTTCTAACTCTCCATGTTCTAAGTTGCCAAGGGAGTCACCATCTTTTTCCCTAGATGCAACCTTTGTGACTAGGACCTGCTTGGGGAGTTTTGATTCTTATGTTTTGGTGCCTCTCTCGCACTCTTGAAAACGTAACAATTCTTTACTTGTATTGTCTTAGTGTTTTACATGTTTGGATTGCCCTCATTGTGCTCCCTTTGTCCTAGAGTTTGATGAGGATCAAATCCTTCAACTATTGCCTCTTTTGTGAGTAGTAGTTTTGAAATGATAATTGGTTAATATTCAATATTAAACAAAAAATAGGAATACTTCTTAAATAAGCAATTACAAGATCTTTCCATAACAGAAGCATTCAAGAAATAAAGATAGAATAGAGAGTTACTAAACCAACTAAACAACTTAAAGAACAAAAAGTTACCAAAACTAATCGACTTAAAAGAAAGTTACATGACCATTATACTAAATATTACAATATTACTTTAATACCCTCCCTTAATGGTCATTCTATTAATTGCCATATAGAAGATTTGACATAATCTTCATGTCATTTGGCCATGAATGCATTGAAAGTTGACTCATATTCAAAATGTTCTGCAACATGAGCCTATTGTTGAGGCCCTCCCTGGTTGGACTTTCGATCAGCCAACCGCGTTCTACAAAACTTTTGTGCATGACCAAGTACTCATTGAGTGCCTTCCAACCTAATATTGGGTAACCAAGCAATCCCTCCTGTAACTTTGCAAAAAACATCAATTTTTGTTGACATAAAATGGCAAAAAAATTTGGAACGACAATTTGTGCCAAAAATTATCAAATGAAGCTTTTGCAAAAGAGCACCATGGTTTTGTAGAAAAAACGTCAAACCCTTGATGCGATGGTTAGATCACACGATTTTGTGAAAAAATTGTGAAAAACTCTAGTAATTTGTATGAACACTATTTGCCATAGAAACCCTAGTTGTGACCCAAAATACTCTGCGAGAAATCACGAATTTATAAACAATCATCAAAACATTTTGTCGAAGACAGAAAGCCATGATTTTGGGAAAAATTATCAAAAACCTTCATTTTGAGGAAAAAATGGTAAAAACCCACAATTTTCTAAAAAATCGTCAAAAACTAATGAAGCCACGACAAAAAAAACAACTTTTGGGAAAGATGTGTAAAACCCTTTTACATAAAAAAATCACGATTTTTGGCAAAAAACATTCAAAACCCCCCATTGGTCATGAAAACGGTTGTCGTGCGGGACTGCAACACTGCAAAAACCCATCACACAAATAAAAGAAACTTGCTTCACACCAGAAACAAGACCCATGATTTTTGATGAAAAATTGCCAAAAGCCCTTGAGATCTAAAAAGAAAGGTGTAGAAGCCATGATTTTTGTTCTTAAAAAATCTCCAATAACAAAAAACCATGATTTGTGTGAAAAAACATGTCCAAAAAAACAACCTTTTTGCACTAAAATACGGTGTTTGGGAACCCTACTCAATTTTGTTGAAGTTAAAAACTGGAAAAACTTTCGGAAAACCTCTTCAAAGGTTTCTGAAAAACCCACGATTTAATTAAAAAATCGTTCTAAGAACTTATAAAAATACTTCAGGTATTAACACCACGAGTTTTCATAAAAAACGTTAAAAAAACTTCTACAAACAGGTTTCAAGTAAAGAAGCTAAGAATTTTTATAACAAGTTTGCTAGAAATGACAAAAAAACTTTGATACCATGAAATGATAATTGATTGATATTCAATATTAAACAAAGGAGAGGAATAGTCCTTAAATAAGCAATTACTAGAAGATCTTTCCATAATGGAAACGATCAAGAACTGAAGCCATAATAAGAAAGTTACTAGACTAACTAAACAACTTAAAGTACAAAAAATACTAAAAACTAACCGACTGACTTAAAAGAAAGCTACTTACATGACCATTATACTAATATTACAATATTACTTTAATAAGTTATTCAATGCATTGGATGCTTTTTTGTATGTTTTTGATAGTGAGCCAGTGGACTATCGTTCCCATACTTCTTCCTTCACTGGTGATTATACTAATGATTTCTCAGCTTGACCGGAAAGGTCCACATATGCTTCATTGTTGAGTGGTAAGTGCTGGCTATTTTTTCCCACTCCGCCTTTGTTTATTTTCTTGTCATAGTAATCTTTTTCCCTTCCCAACTACAACTCCAACTTATGCTTCAGCTTTTACTTCGTTCTTATGATGGACTTGGTCTTTTGATTAATAACCCCTAGGTTCTTCAACTATTCCCTTTAGCCTTTTTTCATTCCTTTCGCTCAATGATCCTTAAAGATTGCTTGAGCTCTTGGTCTTGACCATCTTGTGGTCTCGTTTCGCCTTTATTGGGATCTAAGGGCATTAATCTCTAAAATCTGACCTGATTCCTTCTGAGGCAATGACATTATATGTTTAATGATGTATTTGATAAAATGAATACATGGATTAATAATAGAGATGACAATGCATACTAGATATAGGAGTAAAGGATATCTTTATTCACACATGAAAGTTATTACAAAAGAAGACTAGAGATGGTCACCCAAGAATCAGCGTTGATCCAACTACATCATATTGCTTTCCTTGACAATACACAATCTATTCAAAAGGCTTGATGGTTGCTAAGAGGAACACAATTGTTGATCGACTGCCACTTTTAACTACCCAATAACAATAATTAATACATAGTCAGATAAACCATATTACTGGAACATAATAATTATCATTGTACACTAACTACATGTGGCTGATTGTTTTATGAAGTCTACACATCGTTTGCATTCTTAGTGAGTTCAAGGCTCTATAGTTAGTAGACATTTTCTTAAGGCCGACCTTTTGTTTGCAAGGATGACCTTATCCTATAGTTAGTGATAGGATTGCATGTTTCATGGGTGCTTTTGAGGGGACAAAGTGGACACTTAACACCAACTAGCACACCCAAATGAATGGATGGATAGAGATGGTGAACAAAAGGGTTGAGGGCTAGTTGAGGGTTTTTCGACTAATCATCAAGCATATTGGGCGCTGTGACTGTAGTTAGGGGGAGTATTGCTATAATACTACCAACCACATGTCAACTAGGATGTCTCCTTTTATAGTATCGATATATATGATGCTCCGACTTTCATTGAACTAGGACTACTGGAGACTTGAGTATTCAACAAAAAAATTATATTTATACGAATTGAATGGAGAGGCATGCTTTTCCTTTGATTGTAGTTGTATAGGCAATCTTCTTTACAAACAAGGTGGTTTTCCTTCAATTGTTGTTGTATACATATTGGTGAAGTGGCCTGAGTTGAAGCTTCCTCTTAACAGTGAGAATCACACATTTTTCAGTCTTGTTTCAAAAATTTAGTATGATGACATATAATATGTTTAGTTGATCCTCCACCTCTTGATGATGATGAAATTATTAGCAATTGTATGGATTGAATTATTGGTAATGAAATTATTAGCAATTGTATGGATTGAATTATTGGTACAGTGGAAAGGGTTGCCTTGGGAGAATGCTACTTCGGAGACGATTCATCCATGATCACCAAGTCTTGTGTTTCTTGAAGGCAAGTAAATTGTGGGAGGGAGGACTTGTAACGTCCATTTTTTATTAGATCCAACAATGTGCTTTGTGATGGGTTACTTAGCTGCCAACAATTTGTGTGTAGTTGTTTGTCACATATAAATCACCAATTGTGGAATTGTTTGCTATTCATATAGGATTGTATTGGTTGAAGAGGATATGAAGCATTGGGGAAGAAGGGAAGGTGTTATTGAACATTACAAAGAAAAATCATTTCTTTCATTTTGGACTGGATGTGTTGTTGTGACTTGGAGACAAAATGCTTCAGGCATAGATATGAGCCATTATGAGAATGAAAACACAAGTTCTAGAGTGTCAGTATGATCATTAGTGGTGTGTAGTTATTAATATTTGGGTGTCCAGTGAATTGTATCAGTTTGCTATTTTCATTTGAATGTATTTGTTAGCAGAACTTATTAAAAAATTAAAAAGGTATAATTATTGCTTGAATATTTCTTTGTTTGTTATGCAAAAGCTAACTTCAAGTGAATTTGCAATGCAAAACTTGCAAACATCGCGAAAAGCAATTTATGTCATGTCCCCTCTTTAGCTCTGTCTAGCAAAGACATGAGAGTCAGCCTATTATGGGGTCTCGTAGGCTGGCAGTGGTGGTTAGAGACTCATTCAGGTTATTAGTGTTCGGATTTGGTGTCTCAGGCAGTAGTGGACCAGTTGGGAGCAGTTCCTTGATTTTAGGAGGCAGTTCCTTGATTTTAGGAGGGGGATTCCTACTTTTTAGGAGGTGGTGTCAGCTTCCAAATTTGAGGTTCTATAAGGTCATCCCTTGGTTTCAGTTTTAGGAGATTTGGGCGTGTTTCCTAGTTTCTAGGAGCATCCCTAGATTTTAGGGATGAGACTGCCAGTTGTCCCAGGTTGTCCGGCATCAGTCACAGGCAGGTGACATATTCAGTTTCAGGATTTTGGCGTGTTTCGGGTGTTCTGTGGCTATTTGGGATATATTTTAATATATTTAAATATTTTCCTAAGTTAGCGTTTTAATATTTTAAATAAGGCTATGTATATAGCCATTTTGGAGTAATAAGGGGTTTTCTGGCTTCATTTGGTTTGATATGCCTGTGTTATAGCTCGTTGGAAAGGTCTCGAAATTTGCTACATGATTTTCACTTTCCAGAGTCTTTTTGGTGCTTGGAGCTATTTAATTATAATAAAGTGATATTTTCTCTATAGTTTGGATGCCATAATTGGGAAATATCATTTAATTATAAAGTGCAATCTTAATTCTCCTTTAGGGTTCGAATTGCAAAGGAAAGGAGATATAAGGAGATGGAAACCAAATTGATTCTCATCTTTTACACATTGAAACTTGTTTTTGGTGAATTTGCTCTGGTAGAGCGATTCTTCTTCTGGGATGCAAACCCCAGGTTTGGGACTGGCTGGTACGTAGCCCTCAGTAGTTGTTGTCAGTGGATTCATCAGGCATTGTGCATTGTTTGTCAGAGACAGGGGTGCCATTCTGTGTTGAGGATTCAGATAGCATACAAAGGTTTTCAGTAGAGAGGCTGGATTCATCCAGTTGGGACATGATTATTGCAGCATAGGGCCACCATTTGTAGTTTGGGCACTATACGCTGGCTGTGGTGAATGCTTGCATCCAATCGTAGCTTGTATTCTTGGTTCGTGGCCACCACCTATCCACCAGTTGGCGCCATTGTTGTTTGTAAGCTCCATCGAATTTGCATAAGGGTTTCTACCTGAATATTTAAATCAGAAATCTGCCTGGTACAATTTGTATCAATTCTGATTTATTGAATGTTCTTACATGATTTCAGTTTCCTTTCATATGTGTTGTTCATCTTTCATTACTTGCTTCAATATTCTCAAAAAAACACAAAAAGAAACAAAACATTCTACAACTTCTGTCTAGTCTATAAGACCACCAAAAATCTCAGAAAAATATAGTTTATTATTTTAAAACTTACAGCAGATTAGTAAGAGAATCCGTCAGGGATCTTTCAATTTAATTCGCTTGCGTACACACGAGATATCACAAAGCAAAGTGTTGAACAATATTTTCAGGAGAAAGTAGTCATTAAATTACCATTCAAGAAACTCTAACTGCCAAAAGCATGTTTAAGTTTTTACAATTTTTTGCATGAGAAAAAGTAAAACAGGACTAGAACTTCTACACTATCATAGTTTGCTTGTGCACAAAACAAGCTTATATACAATTTTATCCACAAATTTCAAACACTTTAAGGAAATCTTCAAATAGATTTTCGATAATTATTAATAAATATCAACCAAAGATTAGATATTTTAGGTCATCTACGAAGCCATTCTAAGAAAAAATTTCCTAGAACAGGACAATCTTTTCAAAAACAGTGATGGCTAAAAATAGTATGAGCTATAAATAGCTCTGGTTAAAAATGATGAATGGACACTTGGCTCTTCACAAATCTTTTCCATTTTGGACATGGCAACTCCTTTGAAGAAGTCATGAAACATTGAAGACGAATCTTGGTGACTTGAATCCAATTTGAATTCACTTGATAAATTAATTTGTACAAGCCTGTTTCCTTCAAAGTCCTTCCAAAGTCACTTCTCTACTAGCATTACGACTTGCACCTAGTTTAGTGAATTCCAATGGCTACATGTATCACAGTCATTCTCTCAATAAACATGGCAATGGACTTTAATTGCCAATAATCCTAATACTTAGCATGACTGAAATGCTACTTTCTCAAGAGAATCATGTCTTTCTCATTCCTTCCTTACCTCTGAATAGAATAACTTCTTTTGGCTTTTGTACAGTCACACTTTGTCATGGAACGTGCCAATGGATTTTTACCTTTAATTGCCAATAGCCCTAAGACTTAGCTTGACTAAAATCCAGTTCTGATTATGAACTTTCTCTTTTTAAGTTTCTTCTTTAGCTTGAAAAGAAGGAAGAAATCCTAAAAGGAAGAGGATCCAAAATGAACAAGTTATGATGATATATGTATACTAAAATTGAATACATGATTCAACTAAGAAGGAACATACTGCCTCACATGTTGAGGAAGAAAGAGAACCTTTTAAAGTCCACACATGATATTTCAGTTCCAGCATTTTGGTTTTGAATAGGGAAAAATCAACATTGATCAAACCTGTCTTGTCACCGTCTGATAAAAGAGAAATTCAGCGATGAATATGTAATATGATTTTGGCTGCAGCTGAACCTTCACTAATATGTGGCCCTACAACTGACAGGGCAAATTTTTTATGGTGCCTTTAAAAAATTGTATAAATTTTCAAGAAGAATTGGAATATGTTTCTTTATCACACTTAAGATAACTCCCTTATGTTATTTTTTTTAATCTTGCAGCAAAATTGCATTTTAATATTACTGAAAGTTCAACTGTATTTGGGTAAGTATCCAAAAAAATCAGATCAGGCAAGCATGTTCTGGATTGACTTGAGAAGTGGCTGGAAAATTGATATTTAAATTGTTCCATTTTAGAAATCAAATGTTTTTGCCCCAAGAAAATAACATATACTATTTTTCATTTACCTGTTCATTCTTGCTCTCTGCTAG
Source organism: Thuja plicata (assembly GCA_018584345.1). Taxonomy (NCBI): domain Eukaryota; kingdom Viridiplantae; phylum Streptophyta; class Pinopsida; order Cupressales; family Cupressaceae; genus Thuja; species Thuja plicata. The sequence goes on from MU223506.1 coordinate 932,460, forward strand.
TTGGTCATTTCAGCATGCAGATATTTTAGTTCCAGTTCACATGATCTTTGTCTTACTTATATTGCATTCTTCATTAATTGCAGTTATCGCGGTGGTGTTGATAATGAGGGACGACCAGTTATGGTTGTAGTTGGTGCCCATTTTTTGCTACGCTGTCTTGATCTTGATCGGTTTGTTCTTTATGTAGTAAAGGTATGCTTGATGTGCAATCTTTTGCATCCTTATTGTTGATTGGTTCCCTTTGTTAGATTCTTGCTTCTCTGTTCTGAGGGTTCATTTTTCGTTTAATTATCATACAAATATATGCTTGTGAAAAATTAGAAGTAACTTTTAGAATGAGTTTACATTTCTTGAGTGGCTAATGCAGTTTCTAGAGAAATTAGGAGGTCAAAATCTTCAGCACCATTAGAAATTGTGCTTAGGAAATTGGGTTTTGGATTTGGATAAGAACTTTGTAAAACATCATTTAAATCAATCCACAAATATTATTGATATTGTTGATGTTTTGTAGCTTCTGTCGGATAAATCCTATGAGACTATTAAAAATCTATTTATATATATATTATTATGTGAGATATAATATATATAGATATATATCTAAAATAGTATTAGGAGAAATTAAAATAATAATGATTCAGAGATATTATGTGTGTGTGTGTGTGTGTGTGTGTATAGTTACATAATCAATTGTCATTATATTAATCTCATAATAATGAATAGACATGTCCCATGAAGGGACATGTCTCTTCTAGCCTCATTCTCAATATAAATGAAAGAGAGATTGCTGCATTTGGAAAACACATACAACATAGAGTGCTATTACATTTGCAGCTATCCTAAAACTTAACAAGGTATCAGAGCCAGACTGCAAATGTAAGAGAGTAGTTTATTGATGTTGAATGTGTGACTGTCTCAGAAAATACAGTCTCAGTACAGGGACCACATCTCACAAATATGTTGGTGAAAAACAAAATTTGAAGAATCTCACCGGAGCGATTGGAGAGAAAGTGTGTGGTTAAAAAGTTATGACGGAATGTGTACGGGTCTATGTGAAATTCCTGAAAACGGCTTTCATTAAAGAAATATATTAATTTGTTATGATCGTGGTCAAACATTAACAAAGAACATATACAAGGAAGGGTGTCTCTTTCTATAAAGAAAGAATTTATTATAGAGTGTCACCTCTCTTGGAGCAATCAAGTCATTTCACAAGAAGACATGAGAATTGTTCAACGATATAAGAGTGGGAATTGTACATTGTGGGGGGGAATAATAACCAATGTTACATTCCCATTTGAACCATCCTTAGTGGGGAGATGATTCAAAGGGGAGATGTCTCTCAAATAATCTGAGAAGGTGTTTTTTGATTTGATGTATATGGACCCTCATTGGAGCAATTTGTATCAAGGATGTTGATGCACAGATAAGTATTTATTATCCTTGAGTATTGCTTTATCTACTCATTGTAGTCTCTCTCTTATTTGTATTTCTATACGTACTATAAGAGCTATTTTCCTTCTTCTTTTCTGAGGATGCTCTTGTAGGAAAAGGAGAATTGACGTCAGATTTAGGAGTTTGATGCTCCATCAGAAGCATCATTGATGAGGAGATCAGATGATTGATGTTCAGAGGGAGTTCAAAAGTCCAGATGTGTGACTATATGATTTTAATGGGCCTACCTCCTGTGTACATCATAAGGAAGTGACGACTTCCAAATGATTATCACTTGTATTTGTAGAAGTTATTGGAAGGTGACGATCTTACAACAACTTAAATCATGATATACATTATTTATAATGTTGAAATAGATGTTAGATGTCATTAAATTGATGGTCTATGAGCTGTTTGTATAGATATATCTTGTAAAGCAACAACTAAGTGTTACATGTCATTAAATTGTTGGTCTATCACTTTTTTGGCCAGCTTCAAATAGTGATATGGTTTTTTTGAAGATAGTTGGTGCTTCTAACAAAGTGAAAAATGTAGAAATTTTGAGCTTCATATTAGTGGAGGTTGTCTTAGAGATGGCCTCGAGAATGTGGTGCAAGTTGTCATTGACAATGTAACAACACATGTTGGTTGAGAGGTTACTTAAATAGAGGCGGCCATCACTATTTTGGATTCCTTATGTGGTTTATTGCCTTGACCTTTGGAGGACATAGGAAAACTTGATTGGGGGAGACTGGTTGTAGAAAATGTGGGGATATCACAAAATATATTTATAATGATTTTTGGGTTCTCAACTTGATGAAAGCTCACACCAACGGAAATAGCTTGTGCAATTAGGTGCCAAGAGATTTGCAATAAACACCCTAACATTATAAAGCATTTCTATTTGTAGTTTGTGGACACAATTGAAGTATATGTTTGTTAGTCAAGCATGGCTAGACTAAACAGATTGAAAGAAGGTTGATAGAGAGGATGGTAAAGATAGTTTGTGATGATGCCTTTGTGAAAAGAGCTACAAAGATCAAGGCAATTTCAAACTCAAATCAAAATTTATTTTTTCAATTTTTAAAATTAAGTTTAATTTAAAGTTTGCCTTTTTAGTTCTATGGTTGGTGTCAAAACCTTTAATCAGAATTTGGTGTTTGGTAGTTGGGGAATAAAGTCCAATGGAATACATTTATAAGGCCATGGATAGGCCAAAGACGCCATTCAAAACTATTGATGCATATAGCCATGATCAGATAAATTCATATTACTAATGCATAATACTGAAACATATATCAATGATTAGATTAAAGATATATATATATATATGTATGTGTGTGATAATTATTATTATCATCATATATATATATTAATATATACAATTTTATTATTATATTCTCTTTATGATCGAATTAAAACCAATAACTAATGAATCGGTATCAACCCGATAACATTAGTATTGAATTATGTTTGATATTGGAATTGGTGTCAACCCGATAGTATTAGCGATTAATTAGTATTAGTATTGAATCAGTATGAAACCGATAATGTTTATCTATGCGATGTGTTACCATAAGGTATGACTATTAGTCACGCCTATGATAGGCGTGACTCCTCAAGGCGTCATGTCTCATAGACGTGACCTATCACTGCCCAGCGAACACATATATATTGATCGGCTGTTCAAATACTAACACCAAAATCAATTAGTGTGAAGAATATTGAACTGCGATCAATACATACATTCCTTCATTGTAATCTGAATCATAATTGAAAGTAGAGGTTCATTTCAAGTACATACTTCCAGTTCTACTCCTGCAAAATAACATTTATATTGTTAGAATAGAAAGATATATATATATAAAATCAGCATTGCATTCATATATATTATATATATAAGATTAAATTGAAATTTGAATAATAAGTTTGCCTTGATTTAACATGGTATCAGAGCTCTGGTAAAGGAAGATCCAAGAAGCTCTCAAACTTGAGAAATTCAATATCAAATATAATTCAATACATTTCTATGGCAAGTTCTATCGGATTTAAAGATAGGCTTGAAGGAGGAAACAATTTCTCATCATGGAAATTCAGAATTAAAATGGTTCTGAGAGAAAATAAATCGAGTCATTTATAAAAGAAGAAAAAACAGAGCCAAAAAATGATCCCGAGAAATCCATTTGGATTGAAGGAAATGAAAAAGCTATGAAGATCATAGTTGATGGTGCGAGAGATCATATAGTGCCGATCTTGACAAAATATGAGACTGCCTATCATATGTTTAAATCACTTGAAAGCACATATGAGATAAACAATGCTAGCAAAACCCTAGCCCTAAAGAGGGAAATTAATCATATAAGTATGAACAAAGGAGAATCCATCAATGCATACTTTATGAGAATATCCACTCTAAGGGATGAATTGGCGGTACTTGGATATGTAATTCAGAGCAAAGAACTGACACTCATTGCACTAGATGGCCTACCAAACACTTGGGAGACTTTTGTTCAAGGTATTAGTGCAAGGTCTAAATATCCAAACTTTGATCGACTTAGGTCAGATTGTCTTCAGGAAGAGTCTAGACAAAACAAGAAAGGGATCAAACAAAAGAACATAGATGAAGATCTACATGTGTTAAATGTAAACTCTCACAAGAAAGGTAAGAAGAAACACTTTAAAAAGAGGAAGGACCATCATGAAAAGGGTTCATCTAAGAAAGATGCTTCTCACATTCAATATTTCAGATGTGATCAATACGGGCACTATGCAGCTAGATGTCTAGATAGAATTAAACAACAAGCTACATTTGCCAAAGTGAAAAGAAATAAAAAGGAGCATGATTCAGAGAAACATGTATTCTACTCTGCTCTCTCTAATCAAGTATCCAACAAATCTAATACTTGGATCATAGACAGCGGGTTATCAAGACAAATCACCAGGTATAGAGAACTATTGGACTCTATGATAGAAGAAATTGATGAAGAAGTAATCATTGGAGACGACTCTGCACATCCAGTAAAAGGTGTTGGGACCTGCACCATTAAGTTAAAGTCAGGCATGTCTATTCAACTCACTGGAGTCCTTTTCGTTCCAAGCATCAAGAGTAACCTAGTCTCCATATCTGCACTTGAGGATAATGTGTATAGAGTAACCTTCATGGATAGCAAGGTATTGGCATGGCCAAAGAATTCTTCTATCAAGAAAGCTATAAACATAGGGCATAGAAAAGGCTACTTGTATGAGGTATGTACTGAACCTAATGTTGCCCTAATTCATGAAATTACAGACTCTAATAAGATATGACATAGAAGATTAGGGCATTTAAACTTTTGTGCCTTATCTTCCATGGAAAAGTTAGTCACTGGCTTACCTAAGTTAAAACAATATCATTCAGGTACATGTAAGGGGTGTGCCCTAGGCAAAAACACTAAGGGTTCTTTTCAAAGTAGTTCTAGTAAAATGAGTAATGTCTTAGAACTAGTTCACTCTGACCTATGTGGACCTATGTCTGTATCTTCTGTTGGAGGGTTTCAATATTATGTAATATTTGTTGATGACTTCTCTAGAAAAACCTAGATCTACTAACTCAAATGTAAAGAATCAGAGGAGATCCTCAGGAAATTTAAGGAATTCAAATCCTTCTCTGAAAACTCCTCTGGGAAGAAAATAAAAAACCTTAAGAACTGATAATGGGAGGGAATACACCTCTGACATTTTTAGAGAATTTTTGCAAAGAAGCTGGGATTAAGAGGGAGTTCACTATTCCTTGCAACCCTCAACAAAATGAGGTTGCTGAGAGGAAAAATAGAACTATTGTAGAAGTAGCTAAAGCCATGCTCCTTGATCAAAATTTAGAAACCTGTCTTTGGGCAGAAGCCTCCAACACTGCTGTATACATACAAAATAGATGTCCTCACGCCCATATTGAAGAGAAATCTCTTGAAGAAGTTTTCACAGGTATAAAGCCAGTTATCACTCACTTAAGGATAATCAAATGCCCAGTTTATTTTCATATACCTAAAGAGAAAAAAACAAAACTAGAACCTCTTGGAAGAAAAGGGATCTTTGTTGGGTATAGTGAAACTTCTAAAGCCTATAGAGTATTTGTACCTAGACATAGCAATATTGAACTCAGTAGAGATGTAATATTTGAGGATGACCTAGCTTTTAAAATGGCTAGAAATTCTATTGAGTGAGAAAGTAATACTCCACCTTCAGACCTAGAAGAGGATCTCGCTCCTGAGCTTCAGAGGGAGTATCCTGAAGAGGATGAAAATGAAGTACAAAACTCACCTCAAGAGAATCTTAAGAAAAGACCACGTTGGGCCACCAAAACAATGGAAGAAGCAAAGAACTATGCAGCTCCTTCAGGGACCTTTAGAGAAAATAAAAGACCCCGAAGATTTTCCAGCTATGTAGCTTTAATGAATGATCTCTCTAAGTCTGAACCTTCTAATGCAATTGAAGCCCTCAAACACCAAGTATGGAAGGATGCCATGACAGAAGAATGTCAGTCCATCTTAAAAAATGATGTTTGGGAAGTTGTTCCAAGACCAAAGGAAAAATCTATTGTTTCACCCAAGTGGCTATTCAAAATCAAGTATGTTGTAGATGCCAGTATAGAGAAACATAAAGCCAGACTTGGTGCCAGAGGTTTCTCACAGAAAGAAGGAAGACTTGGTGCCAGAGGTTTCTCACAGAAAGAAGGAATTGATTATGAGGAAACATTTGCACTTGTTGCCAGATACACCTCAGTCAGAGCAGTCCTAGCCATCGCAGCAACCAAAGGATGGAAAGTTCATCAGATGGATGTAAAGACTGCATTCCTAAATGGAAAAATAGGGGAAGAAGTCTACTCAGAGCAACTAGAAGGGTTTGAGATTCACACTACAAAATCTCATGTGTGCAGATTGAAGAAAGCTCTCTATGGACTCAAACAAGCCCCCAGGGGATGGTATGAGAGAATAGATAGCTATCTTGTGGAATTGGGATTTTCTAAGAATGATGCAGATCCAAATCTATACTTCAAGCAAAACAAAGGTGATATGTTAATATTAATCTTGTATGTTGATGATTTGTTAATTACAGAAGATCACCTTATTAATCAATGTAAGAAAGAGCTTGCTAAAGAGTTTGAAATGAAGGATTTAGGCCTTCTACATTACTTCCTTGGATTGGAAGTTTGGTAGAACTCAGACAACATTGTACTTAATCAAGGAAAGTACACCTTGGATATATTGAAGAGATTTGGTATGATAAATTGCAGACCCATGTCTTCTCCCATGGAAACAAACCTTCATAAACGAAAGGGGCAGCAACAGATTCTCCATTTGCAGATCCTACCCTCTATAGGTAGATAATTGTATCTTTGATGTACCTGGTTAATACTAGACCGGATATCTGTTCTGCAATAAATGACTTGAGCCAGTTTATGTGTGAGCCTAAGGAGATACATCTTATGGCTGTGAAGCATATTATGAGATACCTTCAAGGTACTCTAAATTATGGACTCAAATATGAGAAAGTTGACTTGAATCTACATGGATTCACAGATTCTGATTGGTTTGGAAGTGTGACTGATAGTAAAAGCACTTGAGGTTGTTGCTTCAGTTTGGGATCCGCCATGATATCTTGGATGTGCAGGAAACAATCTTCAGTGGCTCAAAGTTCTATAGAGGCCGAATACATTGCAGTCTCTATGGCAGCAAGAGAAGCAGTATGGCTTAGGAAACTGTTCGTGGGATTATTTGGTAAGCCCCTGAGACCTACAGTCATCCATTGTGATAATCAGAGTTGCATAAAACTTTATGTGAATCTGGTATTTCACGATAGATCCAAGCATATAGAGATTCCTTATCATTACGTGAGAGACACGGTGGATAGGAATGTGATTCAGTTGGAATATATCAGTATAGGAGAACAAACATCAGATATACTCACCAAGCCACTTGCCAGAGTGAAAGTTGAACACTTCAGGAAAAATCTTGGTATGATTGAATTGTAATTTGCATTGTAATCTTTACTGATATACATAAATAGATAAGATGTTTAATGTGTAAACTTCTTTTGTCATATGTGTTTATATATGACCTTATGGGCTCTGCCCCTTGTGTTCATCTCTAAAAGGTGACGATCTTTTGGAAATGAATACTTGTATTCAAATATTATAAGATGACGATCTTGTAATATTGATATCATGCTGAGTTGATATCATTCATGGATGTGCCATGATCTGTTATGGTAGACATTATGTGACGTACTGTCAGTGCACACACCATAACTAGGATGTATAAGGAGAATGTGATATTCCCAAGCATATCATCCTTAAGTATCACGAGTTATGTGATACTTATCATCACGTGTTATGTGATGTTTATCTTCATGTGATATGAGAGACTTCTTAGCACGAGTTATGTGATACTTGTCATCTCGTGTTATGTGATGCTTGTCCTCACGAGATATGTGAGAATACTTATCGCATGAAATGTGATATATGTGCTTTTATCTTCTCTAGCTAAGAGGGAGTGTTGATGCATATAGCCATGATCAGATAAATTCATATTACTAATGCATAATATTGAAACATATATCAACGATCAGATTATATATATATATATATGATGATAATTATTATTATAATCATATATATATATATATATTAATATATACGATTTTATTATTATATTCTCTTTATGATCGAATTAAAACCAATAACTAATGAATCGGTATAAACCCGATAACATTAGTATTGAATTATGTTTTATATTGGAATCGGTGTCAACCCGATAGTATTAGCGATTAATTATTATTAGTATTGAATCGGTATGAAACCAATAATGTTTGTCTATGCGATGTGTTACCATAAGGTATGACTATTAGTCACGCCTATGATAGGCGTGACTCCTCAAGGAGTCACGTCTATCATAGATGTGACTTATCACTGCCCAGCGAACACACACACACACACACACACACACACATATATATATATTGATCGGCTGTTCAAATACTAACACCGAAATTAATTAGTGTGAAGTATATTGAACAACGATCAATACATACATTCCTTCATTGTAATCGGAATCATAATTGAAAGTACAAGTTCATTTCAAGTACATACTTCTAGTTCTTCTACTCCTGCAAAATAACATTTTATATTGTTAGAATATATATATATATATATATATATATATATAATCAGCATTGCATACGTATATATATAAAAGATTAAATTGAAATTTGAATAATGAGTTTGCCTTTATTTAACAAAAACTATTACAAGAGGGATAGAGACAAATTGAATTCCATTTGAGAGATTATTGATTAGGGGTGGAAGAATAAAATTCAATCAATTCATGCAACCCCAAGTTTGATGCCATGGATAGGGCCAAAGAATACATCCAAAATTATGAGAGGGATATAGAAAAAGAAATCCATTTGATCACATTTGGGAGATCATTGATCAAAGGTGGAACAATCAACATCACCATCCCATTCATGTAGTGATGTACTACCTCAACCCTAAGTTTATCTTTTCCTCCAATAGCTTTATAGCTGTTAATGGGAAGGTTATGTTGACCCTCTCAACATGCATTGATACGATGAAACTCGAAGTGGGAAGAGTGCTTGAAGATGTGACTGGTGACACATGGTCCCATTCAAACTAGGAAATCATCCTACTTGATCCATGGCATAGGCCATGTGAGATGCCATATGGAACTCACGCGTTTGCTAAAACTTAAATAGGTATTCTTGTGTACATTCACTGATTAGGATGCTCCAATCTATTAGGATGGTCTGATATTTAATTGCAATCTTTATGTATTATCTTTTATCCATCTCCAACAATCTTGGAATGGGTACTTAGGCTCCCATGTTGTTGAGAGATATTTACTTTATTATTACTTTCTTCATTGTCTCAGAATATCAGTTGTAATGACATTCATGAAGGAGGTGGAGTTAGTAGTGGTAGTTACAAAACTAATTTTCAAGGTTGCTAGGAGACATGGGTACTTGGAGACTCTAGAGACTGGTATCGGTACTAGTACGACAAATTTTCAAAAATAGGAGACGTGGGTACTTGGACACACCAATTTTTGTTTATTATAATTTAATAATTTCTAGAAAATATCATGACATAGAACTTTGAAAACAAGAACAGTGGTAAAGTTTAATATTAACTTTAAAGTTTAATTACACAGTCAAATGTCATTGTGTTGAAGAGTCAAAGAGTTTAAAACTCACAATACATATTTCATATTAGATTATCATTACACATTAAAATTCAAAATTATTGATAGATTGATGCTAATACACATCCCAAAGGATATGAGATGCGTGGTTTTGATAAATTTTGTACTATTCTTTTGAGAGTGGAGAATGTTTGCATTGATGTGTCCCTATAAGATATTTGAGAAGGCCGAAGATACTAAGTAGCTTCCATTATTTCCAATAGTTGAATTGATGTGATGCAGAGATCTCTTATCACCATTCTGGTGACCTCTGTAAAATAACAATGATTAGTTAATCATGACACTACAAGAAAAGTGAATAATTGTACATCATTGACGAGTCTTTCTAGAGAGGCAATTGAGCAGATGGATTAGAAGACTATAGTGGCTATCATTATCATTACTAACTGGTAAGTGATATTGATTTGACAAGGGTGATGATAGAGGACAAGAATTAAGTGTTTTTTATAACACCTTATGCCCTATGTTTTTTTGTGGGAGACATCAATTTCTGTCCATGAGATGGCAACCAGAAGAACCGTGTGCATATGAACATTTCTGGGGACGTCTTCGGTACTGAAGGTCTCTGAGACACGTCTTAGGGGTTAGGAGATGGGTCTCCTGGTAACTATGCTATTTCTAGTTGATTTTTCTAATTGGGTTCTATAATTGAGTAATAAAGCATCTTGCATTATTAGTGGGGTGCACATGTGTGCATGGAGGTGAATTTGGATGCCTATCTGGTGATTTGTGCCATTATGGAGGAGTTACAAATTAAATATAATATCAATTAGTAGTATGTACGTTACTTTTGGTATTCATAGCTCATTGGGAGATACATTTACTATTCTTGAGAGATTCTCTTCATTTTGGATGCAGTAGTTTTTGGGAAACTATTTGAGGTATTCCTCCCATTTTTCTATAGTTTCATATCATATTTTACAGGTACACAGATGTCAGAATTCTGTTAAAATGAAAAAAGAAGAGTGCTGCATATGGATTATGTTGTAGAATATCAATACATTCTTAAGCCTCTCTTTGATGGCAGAGTTTTTTCCTGAAAGGGTTTCTCCTCTGTTTTAAAGCAATGTATTAATCTGCATTACTTTGGAAAAGTTTTCATCGCCTGTTTTTTTCACCTTGATTTAACTGCACAAATGAAAGAAGCTTCCCCCGTGAGACATTCAAGGATACTATTATCCCAAATCTTTTCACATTCTTCAGGATCAATTTTTGGAGTCTCCTCATAAACTAGCAAAGAGAATTTACTATCTATTGAACCCTTCTCAAGCATGACAAGGTACTTGATCATTGACTAAATGAAACTCATTTGACTCCTGGAAGAACTAGCTCTTGACTTTGGATGGAATAAGGAAATAAGTTGCTTCAATGAGACCACTGTCCCATAACATTTTAGCCATTTAACTCCCATCTTTTATCTTTTCTTTCAAATCCAATTCTTGCACATTGACATATGCCATAGAACGGTTTGTTTGATTGTAGGATATTTGGTCACTAAAAGTGATGGATATCCTTGCTTTGAAAATGAAACTACTCGTCTGAAACTCTAGGATTGATGGACTGTCATTTTGTTTATGAAATGATCAAATTGCTGAGCAAAATTTAAAACTCTTCAATGGCTATCAAAAAACGACCATGAGGAATGCAGCTGTTAAGCAACTGAAAATCAATCATAAAGATAGAAAAATACCTTTTAAAATTAGCCAACTTGACTGCTGTTATGTACTGCTGATATCTTGCCTTTGGACAACTGACAACCTGCTGAAACAGTGATTAAAAACCCTAATAACAGTTTGAAAACAGTCACAAAAATAATGGACTTGATGCAACCAAATTGAAGGCAACCTTGAAGAATATGGACAACTGTTTAAAAATGATGACGACGACTTACAATTGCTCAAAACCCTAGGTGCCCAGCAAAGTGTCTTAAAATCCGATTCTTTCAATTGAAAACCCTCACCCACCATTTAGAAACCTAGGTGCTAATCTGTCGCTAGAATCATCAAACCATTGAGAACCATGGACCCGTCCGGGGGATGGTATGGGGACGCGGGGATGGGCATTTGCCGTCCCCAAAGGCATCTTATTTTCATCAAATCGGGTATCGTCCCCAAAATGCCACTTTGAGAGTAACAGGGTACGAGGGGATGGCTAGAAGTCCTTGGGACGGCTAGAAGTCCCCTACCTGTCCTGGGGACTTTTGGCCGTCCCCTATGGCTCAAGCCATTTTTGGACTGCCAGTATTAAAAAATAAGGCATTTTTAAATTTGAAAAAAAAGGTTGGCTGGCCCACAAGGACACCCAGACCACATTTAACAATACCAAAAAGAAGAAAAAGAAATTCATTTTCACATTCCCAAAGGAGAAAAGCAGCAAGAGGAGCAGCTGGTCAAGGAGTGAACAATAGTTGAAAGAGGAGGTTATGGCATCAAATCTACTTGATTTATACTCTTAGACCTACCATCTACTGATTATGGACAGTTATATATTATTGTGAACTTATATGTTTAATGTTTAGTAGTTTAGTTATAGTATTTACATTTTAATATTATTATTGACAGCTGATTATGGAGTTGGACTTCTATGTTATTGTTTACTGTTTAGTATTTTAGTTATAGACTTATAATAGTATGTCTGTTGTTTACATTTCTATATTTTATGTCATTTCATGCCTGAAACTTGGAGCCTTTGGGCATTTTTGCTATATGTACGCTATATTTTTACAATGAAAGTATTTGAGTTTTGTTAATTTGCTATGTATTGAGCTTCTAAAATGTCTATAGTGAATGGTTTATCAATGTTATGATATGCATATTTAAAATTCCTCTCTCTATATAAAATTTCCCCTATTTTTTTAATAGCCGTCCCTGCCATCCCCTAAAAATTGCCCTGAACTGTTCCTGTACCAGAAACACGTCCCCGTCCCCGTCCCCGAAACTCCGTGGAGCATAGATGACAAGGTTTTGGTTTAAAATTTTGTGACACGATGAATTTTTTGTATGGGTGTAAAAATTCTGAATCTTTTTCATGTACATCTATCCTTTTTGGCTCATTTCTACACTTACAGAGGCGGAAAAACATAAAGAAGAGGAAGACTAAAGGTTTTATTCACATTTTGATGCAATATTGTAATTCTTTTCATTTTAATAGAAAACACTTTCTCAGTGTTAGACAAATTCATTTGTTACAAATGAAATTTATGTCTTATTTAAGTAATCTAGTATTTTTTTTTAACTATGTCCAAGTCAAAAATGGGTCTGCTGAGTTGCAAATTTTTGAAGATGCAATCGACATTGATGGAACTAGAGAATGTCATCCAAAGGAAGCAATTGGATCAACTGATTACATATAGGAGAGATGCGCAGCAATGTATTATGCAGGTTTATACCAAGGTATGCAAACCATTGATGAGTCATAAACAGGTTCATAAAAATCAGAAAGTGGAAGATAGCTCGGAGATAGAATACAGAATGCTTGATGATATATCTTTCTATGAGGGCTTTTTAGAGTTCCTGAACATGATGGTTTCATTCGGTACAAAAGAATAGGTGATACAATTGTGTAACTTCATGATTGAGCTTCTTGAATTAGCAGATAAGGTCTTCAGGGAGCAGAAAAGCAAGTTGTTCGATGCTAAGCAAGATATCTAATCTTTCATATCTTCTATACCCTGATTATATAATGGTGATAATATGAAAGAAAATGATGTGGCAGAGGTTGGGAGTATTGGGACTGAATTTCACAATCAGTATAAGAAAATCTTGGAGGTAAGCAATAACTCAACAAATAGAACAAGGATAAGCATGTCAGCATTTCCATACATGTCAACATGGGTGAGAAAGAACAGTTTCCTGTTGGAAAGTTGATTGTTGTAAGCAAGGATGTGTTGGCAATCTGGGTTATTTGAATAAGCATGATTGGGCTGCCAAAAGGTTAAGAGGTGAAACATGTCATTTCAAAGTTTCAGAAAGTTCAATAGCAAAAGGATTCTTTTACAAAATCAGCAATGCCAAAGAAACTAATTGATGTGTTAGAGTTTTAGGGGCTGACTAAATAATATGTTTGTTTTAGAACAAAATCTAAGCATTAACGAGGGTCTTTTCATTATAAGCTAGGGTGTGTTTAGGTAAGAAAAACTAGGCTGCCCCTAAAACAGTCACTATTTTAGAACCGGCCCTTTGTTTTCATACATAAAACCACTTGGTTAAAATAGTTTACTGTTTTTTCCCTAAAACCCTACTTTCTTTTTATGATTGGCTCTTTTTATATCTATGTTTTTTAAAGTAATTGACAATAAGGGTTAAGATTGGGGTTCCTTTCCCTCACAACATGCAGGAAACCGCTCTATTTATGCTTGAATGCTGTAGCTCCTTACTGCCATCTATGCTCATTTCATGAACACCCTTTAGGCATGAACACCTCATCTTCTCTCCTCTCTATTGCTGCACCATCTGTTCCTCCAGCATCAGCTGTAGGCCTATGGTGTACTCTATCAACTGAAATGGAACTACTCCTTCAACAAGCTCTTCCAGTACTAAGTTGTCCTTGGGGAGAACTGAATGTTGTTCTCCACATGAAAACCAAATGTCTTACCACTTGACCACAGCCCCATTAACATGATACTTTTTATTCTTCTCTACTATATTTGACATGAAATGGCAAAATCATTTGTTTCTCTATTTTTAGAAATGTTATATTATTTTTACTTTCCAAAGATTTTACACAATTTTTTCTGTGTAAACTTGGGTAAATTGAATCCATTAACACTCTTAACAATACTGTGTAAATGGATTCTACTGTGGTTGAAACATTAGGTTGAAGGAACTCAGTCAACTATTTAAGAACAATTTGAACTATGTTGTCAACTATTCAAGAGCAACTTGAAGTATGTTATACTCTTGCCAAAGAGGAACTATGTGCCTTCTCTCTTAAGTGATCAGGATTTAAATTTATTGGTACAAGGCATTTAAAAGCTCTGATATAACAATTTAGTGATTTACTATTTAGTGCTTGAAAACATAGGAAAATAATGGTTTTTGCTGCTGTGGAATTTTTTTGTTATCTTTGAGAAGCAAAAATTAAGCTTGTGTGTTATTACTTAACTTATTCAAATCAAGAGTTATTAGGTTTTTGTTAGTAGTTTGTGGATTAGCAGTTCTTTGATTGACTCTCTTGCACTGAACATAAAAATGCTTCTTTGTTTTTTTCTGTGTAGGAATTTGAACCTCTAATACAGAAACCTTATACAATTGTATATTTTCACTCGGCAGCAGCTTTGCAATTGTGAGTTTTGTCTGTTCATATCTACAGGAAATTATATGCTGTATACATTTCTGTTCAAAAGTGATGGCACATTATTTAATTGTACATCCAGATACATATGCATGTGCATTATTATTTCTGTGATGTGATATTATGACAGAAGTATCTCAGTACAGGGAGTTTGGGTTGATGTTGAATGCTACCTGACAATGCTTTGAATTCTTGAGTACTAGATTGTTATGGTGTTTTGTATGGAGGGGATAACATTTTTATTTACAAAATATGTATTTCCTATCCTTAACTGAATCAGTTTCAACCAGTGAAACCCGGGGACGTGTACCCAGCCCAAAACCCCGGAGTACCGGGTACCGGGACGTCCCTGGGACGGGTACTCGGCGTACCGGAGTACCCCCACCGCCGCCCGAGCTTCGCCGTTTCCCCGCAGCACCCCCGCCGCACCCCAGCCGCACCCGTCCGGTACTTTAGTACTTCGGTACCGGTACCAGTACTTCGGTACTTGACGGGGTGCCGCCGGCGGCAAACATGAAAAAGTGCATTTTTTAAAGTTTTTAAATAAAATTTGGTTTTCTAATTGGTTCTTATGGAACCCTAAAAGGATGTGGGTCCCATATAAGGCCCTCTAAGCCTTCATAAGGCCCATATACTTCATTTGACATTCTCAT
>MU223506.1:948159-959828 GCA_018584345.1 Thuja plicata
GTGATTGGAATCATGATCATCTTTATGATATTTGAATATCAATATTTCATCTTTGAACAATGAATTTTGAATCTTTGATAGAATCATAGAACTAATATAATTTTATGATTATCATTATGTTACTTAGATACTATGAGTATGTATGTTCATGTTGCAATTTTCAAATTTTGCTATGTTCAAGTATTTCTGATTTCAAGAACCAATATGGTATGTTATATAATTATATTGAAACACCCCTGGCCCCTCCCCCCCCTCGTCCCCCCGCCGCCGTACCCCCGCCGTACCGAAATTGAGGCCCTTTTTTTTCGCGTACCCGAAACTTGTCCCGGTGTCCCCCCATCCCCCTGTACCCCCGTACCGGTGTAACACTGGTTTCAACACACTCATCCGTTCTGTTTTTTTTATTTCATTTATCTGATGAAACAGTTAAAAAAAGCAAGTGTTCTCTTGAATATCAAAGGGGAAATGTGATTTTGATTTGTAGTAGGACCCTACCTTGCTCTCAGTTTAAAATTCTGCAATCTCAACAATTTTGTTATATTGTTCCACTTTACATTGGAACTTAATCCTCACAACTGCTTTGGATAGAACCATTCCATTGGACATGAGGAATCAACTTTGGTGCTTGAGATATGCCAAGAACAAGCATTCTTAAGTAGGATGAATTTTGGCAATCTCAACTGGTTAAAATCTATGCTAATTACAATGCAATTCAGTTCTTAATCTTTGGTATGCCCAAGAGTTTCATGGAGGTTGGGTCTAGCTAGCCAGCTTGTGAGTTATACTGAAAATCCAATGCAAACAGGAACACCAAATGCAGAAGCGCCACTACACATTCAAAGAGAATAGAGGATGGCAAACTTTGCTCACTTGTTCTTTACAAATAGGGTAACGTACATATGTTAGGAATACTTTAGTTAAAAATCAACACTATGTATACACATGGGTGAATCCAGAGATGGATTGTTTGGCATTGAGAATGTGTTTAAAAACAACAGAATTTGTATAATGATCCACTTGATATAATTGATGAGTCATAAGATGGTTTAGTTCCAAGAACTATTGATGTGCTAAACACATTTGACTAAACCATTTCTTGACCTCTTGGATTAAGTCACTTGTTGGACAGTTGCCTGAAAACATTTTTTTTGTCAGTCTTGGTCTTGTCTTCCTGTTCATATGGAGCTTGACAAGATGACAATGCACTTCAGAGAAATACTTGGAAATGTTGTGAAGTTTGTAAGCTACGTAGTGGTTACATATTGCTGCAAGTTACACGTGTGTGCTCAAGTCTTCCCATTCCTTGAAAACAAATGGTCCCATTGCATGGTTATCCAATTGAGGAAATTAGACTCGGAGTTGGTGAAAATTGTTCATCATACCAACTAGCTTGATTTGAATCAGTATACAATCTTTTCTTCACAACTTATAAGAGCTGACGGGTGCGAGTAGATGTAGTGTCAATGAGTTCATCCTGCTCTATCTGACTGAATTGTAAGGTCCAAATCCCAAGTATGTTGAACAGCAAAAGGCTCAAGCAAAGGTGGTAAGTATAGTTTGGTTAATCTAATATTTAACACATGATGCATGCCCAATTATGTAAGAAGATCTAGGACGGATGCATTCTCAGCCTCACCAGTAGTTCAACGTACAGTTTAAGGACCATATTGTAGTGGTTTAAGTACAATTTTAGGAATTTTATTGCCCTTAAGATGAATGAATTCTTCACCAGTCTCAGGATCCTTTTCTGAAATGTTCTCACGGGGAGGAGAACTACTACCCTCAAAATATAATTCGTCAAAGTTATCTCTTCTCTCCAGAAAATTGATGATCTGCTGATCATCATTGAAAACCTGCCAGTGATCAGAATTGTCAGGAACACTTGGGCGATACACCAACTAGATGGTATACCTATCTTGCTCAAAACTCCTATGAGGAAATAAGAGAGTTGTCAAATCTGCGAGTGAATCCGCTTTATCATTATACTCCTTGGGAACCATAGAAATATTGAAAGCATCAAATCCTTCAATGTTATCCCACACTAAATTCTTGTAGCGCTTGAGCCTCTCATTCCTTGTTTGATACTGATTCCGAACTTGACACACCATAAGCTCAGCATCACCTTGAGCGTGCAGATTCCGGATTCCTCTATTTCATGCAACATCAATACCCAGTATCAAAGCTTCGTATTCAGCAGTGTTGTTGGTATTATTGAATTGCAACTTGAAAGAGTAATGGAACATCTCTCCTTGCTGGGAAATTAAGACGACCCCAACACCCGAAACGGTTGACACACAACTGCCATCAAACTCTAATATCCATACATCATTAGAGCTCAAAGTGCTGGCATCATCTGATTGTGTGGAAGAACTTTCAGCAACATCAATCTCCATGTGAGGAAGTATAGCTTTTTCAACCATTGTAGAAGATGTTGTAGAAGCGGCATCAGTCACTTCATCTTCATTTGCATCAGCAAATTGATCACTATCAGAGAGATATAATGACATGGATGCATCAGAAGGCCAATCCTCAGTGAATTCAGAAACTTCGTCAATATGGAGATAGTAATTCCCCATCCCTTCTGATTCAAATAAGATTTGTGCATGAGGATCATCAGACTTGACAACTGTGTACTTGGTTTCCCTTTCAGGAAGTAGCTTCTGCATGACACCTTTGATAGGTATCCTTGCTTCAGACATATCTATATTAAGTTCTCCACCTACGTCCTTACAAAAGTTACGACCAAGTAACATCCCATAGGAAGAAGGAACGTTGGCAACCAGGACAATCATCTTGATTTTCTTTTCAGGGAAGGAAGCAAATGCAAACTGAGCATCCTTGATTTGCCCCCGAAGAGGCACTTGCTTATTCTCCATGGAATAGCAATTTCTGAAAGTCTTATTCAAAGTAAGACCCAATGCATCTGCTACTTTAGCTGGCATAACATTATCAGAAGCTCTGGAGTCTATAACACAATTGCTCAACTTGAATCCATTAATGAGCAAGGAAATATAAAAAGGTTCTATCTTCCCTGGAATAAAAGATGGGATAGTAACTAAGTTGTTAGGCAAACTTTTAATTTTCGGGGCTGCAGTTTGAGTTTGGGCAGGTTGAGATTCCTTGACAAATTTGTTAAGCCTTTCCTGCTGATCAAGATAAGCTTGTAGGTATTCTACCTTAGACATCTGGATCTTAGTCTTCTTAGCATGATCTAAAATATCGAAAGCTTGGAAAGAGTTTGCTCAAGAAGAAGAAAAACTTTCTGCTTGAGGCTTAGGATTAGACGTACTAAGCTTTGGCACACTAGAAGATATGAGAGTAGTAGGTGTACTTACTTGATTATTCACTGCATCCTTAGGTAGAGTAGGCAGCGGACTTCCTCTTTTGGCAATGGTGACTGGTGTTTGCACATCACCCTTTGCTTTCACAACATAATTGTTAACAACGTTAGGAAATGTCCTTCGTGGAATGTCTTTGTACGGAGCAGGAAATGATCCTTGAGATATTTTCTTTTTGAGAGCAAGTAACTCATTTGCCAACTTTTGAAACATAGGATCCGTACTACCTGAAGTTGAACTGTCATTGAAAGAATTTCTATTGGATGAATTTCTTTTTGATCGGTCTTTACAGATCTTACCAGCCATGATTAGATCATCTTCAATCTTTGTCTCTAGAGTTTGAGCATTAGCCAAACTAGTAGGAATGGCCCACCTCAACAACGTTTTGCGCCCCGAAACGCCAAAATCCCACGCATCCACTAAGCATTCATCTTTTGTCCTTTTGGCTTTTCAAAGGCCAATTTTGTCTTCGATGTCCGCACCCCCGAAACTCCGAAAAGAGCAGTTAGACCCCTTTTTGCTGGTTTTAGGCTTCTGGGTTTGATTCTCTGGATTCATTGAGGCTTGTTTGCTTAGTTTTTTAGTTGTTTTCAATAAATGTTTGCTGATAGTGGCATGTTTGCTTGCAAAATGCTAGAGAGGACAGTTGTGCCACCAATGAAGTACCTATTCAAGGGGTACCATGTTCCATCTAAAGTCAGGAATCTCCATAGCGAGATCACTGGTACTGACATAGGGAATGTGGACTGGAAAGATTTTCTCACGCGGTATGCCAACCCTAATGTAAGATCGGCTGACTGCACTTCTCTAGTGCTTTCAAGTCTGGTTAATGCTGCAACGCATCCAGTATCCATTTTATCCTCAGATTTGATCATGACCCTCGCACAACATTATGTTCCTGATGAGAGGGTAGTGAAGAATAAAACAAGAGATATCATCCTGGATATCAGGCCGAACAACATTGAAGATGTTTTTCACTTGCCTAATGGGGTTGACAGGTTTTATACTTTCTCTATCAAAAAGGGCTTGGAATGGTTCAAAAATAGCACTTAGCTGTAAACAAGGAGTATCTGATGCAACCTCTCCCTACGAATAAATTGGAAAGAATTGACATGAGAAGGGGATATTTGAAGGATGATAACCAGGCCGCAGTTACCATGCTGACTAGATTATAGGGTCTTCCCCAATCTATCCAACTTGAACACTGGATGTGCAGATTGAGAGATGGCAAAAGGTTCTTAAGGACCTAAAGATAATAAGGAAGCAACACTTCCAAATTTTGGTCAAGCTATATGAAGGATCAGAGCTGGACAATTTTGAGACCTGGATCAAGGACATAGCTTAGACAATAAAGGTCTATCAGAAACGCATGGACAGAGTCAGCAAAAGGCATGAAGGAGTTATGATGTGGGTTGAGAAAATAGAGAAATTCTTCAAGGGCATTGACCTAGATTTATATGAAGATGAGGAGAACCAAGTTTTGTACCCGGTAAAGAATATTGTGCAACAATTCATAGGAATTTTGGATGGTATAAATACAAAGGAGGACCTCTAATAGCTTTTCCATTTCAAGGAGGATATGAAGAAAATGTTGGAGCATGAAGAAGAGATCAAGTCCTTTGCCATAGAATTGGTTGCCTTTAGCAAGAAGCAAGAACACCACCTTAGTGCCATCCAAGTTGCGAACTTCGAAGAAGTACAAGAGATAGTGGAAAGACTCCGCAGGGCACATCCCGACATCCTCCAAAAATGACTAAGTGTTCAGTTTTGGACTTTGTCAAATTTTGCAAGGGAGATTTTTTGATACTTCATTTTGCCAACTCAAGTTTTTCAGCCTTTGGACTCCGAAAGTCCAAAATTTCAGGAGTCATAAGGATTCACACTTAGCCAATTTTTTGCTTGTCAACTTTCGTAGTTAGGGTCGGGGTCCGAAATTTCTTGGCCATTTCGACAAGGAAATAATTTGCATGGAGAGTTTGTTTCAGATCAGATTGCATGCATGTTGCGGGTCGTTTTTGTTTACCTAGAAGATATCAATCAATTGTATTCTCGAAGAGGAGCCAAGATGATTCCAAGGAAGAACTCTAGTTTTAGAAGAACACTCCAGTTCAAGAACGGTGGAACTCAAGTTCTAATCTCTTGTTTCCTGAGCAAATTTTGCCTTGTTTTCTCGCATAATTGTAATGGAAATGGATTAAAATCCATGCAAACTTTTTAGCTGTCAGTTTAGGAGTAGTTTGCAGTGTTAAACTCTAGATTTGATTTATTTTCACCTTTTTAGTTGTAGATGGAACCCTAGCTACGGGTTTTTGAGTTTCATAGTTGAAGCACTATATATTTCATTAGAACAGTGTAATCGAGGTCAGATTTTTGATGCGATAAAGATATATGTTTTTGGTGCTTCATTCATGGTGTGAATTTTCTGCCATCTATGCAAAATTGTGAATGCGTGCATACTTGTTCATCTATTTCAAAGAGCCAACTGGGTTTATTGTGTATGTATCTGCGATCAATTAAATTGGAGTTTGCTGTTATTATTTCATTTTGTTGTGACGAATGATTGGAAAGATTTGTTCTATTGGTTTAAAGATAAATCCGTCTCAGGTGTGCGTGCAGCCGGTGGCTTCACGATTTGATGGATTTTGAAGACTCTTACATTTGGGTAGAGTTTCTTCAAAAGATTGCATCTGATGAACATGGAATTGTGATTTTATCTGATTCGTGTTTCATGGGTTTCTATCTTTTCATCATTTAATTCACAAGCATGATTCGACGATGGTTTATGTCTGTTAGATTTCATTTCAGTAAGTTTGCTTACGATTCTCGCTATTCAAATCTTTTGATCTTTGTTTGAAATTGGTTAAAATAGGCAATCATTGTAGGATTTAAAGTTAGATTTTTGTTATTAGGAAATTGCATATCGAAAAAATACAAAAAGTACTAAAGTTTGTTTTGCAGCCTGAAGTTGAAACATACCAGCAAAGGCCTTCTTGTGAACATTCACATTTATCTTCTATTGAGCTTACCAAGCGGTTGTACCACGACCACAGAGAACCTTGAGAATAACTTCGTTATTTTTTCAAGAGGGGAATTCAGATCTCGAATTCCTAGCAATTGACTTGTGTAAAAGCAACGCTCAATAGTCTCTATGACTACAACTTATTACAAGAGTGTGACTTTAGACAACGTTGAATGAGATGTCTCTCTCCTCTCAGCAATAGGGGAGGCTCCCTTCTTACCGTAGGTGGCTTCAACAAGAACTTAACTAAAATTACGAAAAAGGGGCGGTTCTCTTAATCAATTCTTTTTTTTTTTCAAGAATGATTCATAAATGGCAACTTTCAAATTTAGCAAAAAAGCCCTATTGCTACGATAATACCGGTGGCTCGGGGTTGATGTAAGAACAACTCCAAAGACAACAGTCTATATAAATACTTTGATGGAATAAGAATAGGAACCCAAAGTCTCCTACGATTATTTCAATTTAGGATTCAACAAGAACAACAAGTAAGGTGCAAAGTCTCTTACTAAATATCCTTAAACTTAAATAAAACACTTCAAATTGAAGTCCAAAGTCTTCAACCCTTAGTAATTGTAGCCACTATTTGATTATAGCAATCTCTTCCCTTGAACTAAATTGAACGCTCAAATGATTCAAACAAGGTAAGCTAAAATTGAATTCAACAAAGAGTAACTAATGCAACATAAGAATACATTAATCAATCTCAAGATCTACAACACAAAGTTTGGAAAATCTTGCTTCTTTTATTCAATTCAGAAAATTGCAGCATGAAACTCAAAGTCTTCAAGAGATAAGATATCCAAGCATAGCTCTCTTGCCAAAAAACCAAAGATAAAAAGATACTATGGGCTCACTCCTTTATATAGGTGAGGAGTAGAGGAAAAGGTGGAAAAATAAAGGGAAACCTTTAACCACCTTTGACTTATTCAAAAGATCCTATTTGACTTATTCAATGTTGCAAGGCCTAAAGCACTTGGAACCTAATTACATGAGTCTACTACACAGGTAAATGTTTCCCTGTATTTACAATTTGCTCATACTCTACATGCAATTTGTCACAAAAACTACACTATTCCTATGAAAGCATATGAAAAAGGTGAGTGTCTGTGGCACTCGAAAGTTATCTTCAAAGAGCATTCACAAAAGACTCGAATCTACTGAGAGACTCGTTTACAATTGTTGGATCCGGTGCTCTTGTGTGTTGTGCGATAATAGTTGTCTTACGAATTGAACCTGCACATTTGGAAACAACCTTGTTGTACTTTCCAATGTTCTTCTGAAGATGGCTCAACAACACTTTGTAGCTTGGCAATTTGTCAATCGTGCTGAAACTAAAATTATCCGCCTCAAGCTCTAGGCGAACAACTCTTGCGAACTCCGTCATAACAGATTCCTCCTCAACAAGTTCGCCATTCTCAGCAACTACTCTACATGTCAGCTTCTGAAAACCATCAGTGATCACACACTCCTGTTCATTGCACAAGTTGATGGATGCCTTCACTTCTGTCACTAATCCTGGGATTACCTACTGGTGATTTATCAAGTCTGAGAATTCGTAGTACATATCCACTGAGGAAATGACTCCGTACTCATGCAGTGCATCTAGGTCAGTTTTTGGCATGGTTTTCCAGACATCCAAATCCTCCTTCAACACCTTTAATTGCTGATTGAAAGATGTAAGGAGTTCATTCAAGCTCTTGACGGTCTCTCTGGCATGCCTTAATACCCTATATGCATCTTGAATCACCTGCACACCCTGTGACTCCAAATCACCGCACCAGTCATCAATGGCCTTGGCCTTCCGCTCAAGATGCTTAGTACATCGGTTTGGCTCTTCTTGGAGAGAGGAAGAGATGGGATCAACTCATTGTGAAGAGTTCATTTTCTCAATCGTTTCATGAAGACGTGCATTTTCTTCCTTGAATCAATTCTTCTTCTCCCACAGTCTATTATTCCTTTGTGTGAGCAAAGCAACTGCATCTTGTGCATCTTGCTGACACCCCAACCATTTTTGTTTTCCAAGTTCAACTCTAGTGAACTTGTACTTAGAGGCTTGTAGTTCTTCGGTGGGCTTATCAACAATTGGTTTAGCAACTTCAGCAAACTTGATTTCATGCTCATCCACCATGACCTTAGAAATTGTTTTTTCTTTTTTGCTCTTTGTGGTCTTGGCTTTGTTGACTTGGCTGAAATCAAAATCTTCAAGCCGAATCTCCTGTTTCTTCCTCTTTTGAGTGATGAAACTCAACCAAGGAGGTAAGGAGAAGGAAGATGTTGATGTAGTAGCCATTGTAGTCACTGTCTCTACCTGTGCAACAATTGTGACTATAGCAGGGGCCTCTGTCTGAACTGCCACTGGCGTTGGGCTACCCCGTGCAACCTCAACCATGAACTACTCAAATTGTGCAGCTGTAGTGTCAAGCAATGTCATGGATGCATTAGACATAGAAGGAAACACATTCTCCAGGTTGTCATATTGATCCTCTGATGTGTATGCAGGAGCTACCGAGGAGATGGGCATAGGGGGTGTAACCATAGCAAGGTCCACAGTAAGAATATGCACTATAGAGAATGAATCCACGTCTATGTCCAACGAAGACTTAGGAGACTCATCTGATACTGGTGCAGAATCCAGAAGGGATGCTATCACTGGTGTCCATGGAACGTGATACCTCAGGAACAAGCTCCTTATGCATCTCATCCTCACTAGATTCAACATGTATCCTCTCAGGTTCCACGACATTTATCTCAGAAGCCTTAATGGTAGCCTTGCCTCCTTTGATAGTAAGCTTCGGGATAATGGGATGTTCAGATGTAGATGTTCCATCCTTCCCTTTGCCCTTGATTTCTGACTTTCGGCCAATTGGACCAGCAGGATCAAAGCCTTTGCCTGGCTTAACTTTTATGCACTTGAGGCCCCTCCTCTAAAGCCAGATGTTTGTGTTAGCAAGGATGGATTGAAACCTGTCCCAGATAGACATGCTCTCCTTTCTTGACCATGAAGGCAGTAGCATAGACAAGTCCTCCACACGATGTCTCACATAGTCTAGATCAAGGATATTCCTGTCATCTTCAACACCACCAGGAATCTCTGCCAAGTTGAAGTCCACTATTTGCTTTGCAGTTAACCTGCAATAGTCTAACTTTCTGATATCAACCTCTGTACGTAGGTCAATGCAGAGGTTCTCAAGATGATGCACATACACAAATTGCCTCCTCATCTTGTCATTTAAGCCCCTCCAATCAAAGAAACTTCAGGACATGAATTTCTTAAGAATGATCTCTTGAAGCTCAAATTCCATGTTTTTGGCCTTGGGCATTGAATCCAAGGAGTATCCTTCGATCCTAAGTGGATTACATGAGGAAATCCCCACTCCAGGCCTTGCAATGTCGATTGATATGATGACTGTATTGCCATTAGTTGCCTTGCTAGGTCCATCAAAATAATCTTATCTGTAGGATAATGTGGCAATGTATAGGGTTCATCCCGGAAGTAGCCAACTCTGAGATACGTGAAGTTAGGAAATTGCAGAAAGAGAATCATATTCACTAACTTTATTCCGGGCCTCATCAGACACAAACTTCTTAGGAAGCTCCTTATGAAATAGACACATGTAGTGCCCAAAGAAGGCATCCTACACCCTGTGATAATAAGCTCGGCTGGGTCTTAAAGTGAGTTGCTCATAATATTCCCACACCGGGACTAGAGATCTATTTGCCTTGGTCGAGAGACCAGAAAATGATCCAAGGTCAGCAGCAATGTATACCAGATAGGAGTTCATATAGAATGTACAAGTGCTAACCACCTTAGATAACCGCTCACACAGGATGTCACTGATTATCTCTCCCCAGAATATCTTCTGCTTGGACTTGATTATTGTAGAGATAAACTTCTACATCTAGGGCACAAAATTACGGGATTCCTTGAGGCCCACGATTATGCTGAGCAATGTGATGAGATCATTTATCTCTTCCTTAAATTATGACTAGTGCATCTCCTTTGGCCATCTTGTTAAATTAGGCCTCTTGTGAATCAACCAGTTATCATTGATGTACTTGATGCATGACTTACTGTCTTCATTCGACCTTTCAAGAGGCTTTTCTTTAGATATATTCATGACCGCAGGAGTAGGTGGTACTTTGAAAATCTTGTCAATGGTGTCAGGATCTAGGCTAAGGATTGTGTTCCCGTCCTGATCCCTGATAGTTCTGGAAGGATAACCAAAATTCTTGGCGCATGCTATAACGAATTCCAACTCCAAGGCAGCCACATGAAAGGTAGCAATTAGATGAATATAACTCTGCTTGACGAGAAACATCTCATATTTGGTTGAAGATTCAATCCTTTCAAGAAATTCTTCCATGTTCAGGTGACCGAGCTCTGTATCCCAAATATCCTCCACATATGATGTAACCTGAGAAGGAGAAATATAATTCGGATACTTGTATTGATACTTCATCTTCTTCTTCTCTTTGCCCTTTGAAGGAACAACTTCTTCTGACATAGCATGCTTGTGAGAGAGAAACACTGTTTCATGGAAATTCCAAAAGGTAAGTACATCTTCATGTGATGGATCCATTTAAAGCTATCTTGGTGAAAAAAGATATAGATCTGGAAGTGCACAAGTGTGGAATAATACTGGAAAGCTTTGGGGCAGCAAAGAGCAATTAATTTTGGGTGAAATCAGCTCTCGAAATGAAGAGAAAAACCAAAAACAGTTTTTTTGGGGGGCAGTGCATGTATGCAGACAAGTTTGGAATAAGAAAAAATTAAGAATGGATGGGTATATATACATGAGGCAAGGTATTTCATTCATAGGTGGGGTTTTTATATCCCACTACAAGTTAACCGGAAAGCACTTAGAACCAACAAACGGGAATTTTTGTTAAAATATTGTTCGTTCGTGTTTACTAAACGACATAACAATTGTTTTAGATATATATATATATATATATATATAAATAATGGATATAGAATATATATTAAATTAAATATATAATATATATTAATATAATATATCAAACAAAATCATGATATATATATATATATATATATATCACATAATAAATAATATTGAATCGACTGTCTAATACATTAACAACGCTTAACATAATGTTATTAATATTAAGTCACGATACTTATCGTGAGTGACATATATGACAGTCACAATAATATCGTGACTGTTCATATATGACAGTCACGATAAGTATCATGACTGTTCAAATATCTTTTGTTATATACACCGACAGTTATACTAATCGGTAATAACGTTAAGTAAACCGCATGTTATCAACAGTCATCATCTATG
>MU223506.1:964565-1004893 GCA_018584345.1 Thuja plicata
CGGTAATAACGTTAAGTAAACCGCATGTTATCAACAGTCATCATCTATGATAAGATATGACTGCTCATGGTTGATACACTTTCGATTTAATATAAATAGTTGATATTCGTTGTAGAATCAATCAATCACAACGACAATTGTATTCTACAGCGAGTATCAACTATCTATAACATTTTAGTTTTATAATATCTTTAGATTCAGATTCCTTAACAATTTTAAGTATGCTTTTAGCTTGCATCAGCATAGAGAGGAAAAGTGCGTGTATAACACTTGGAAAAGTGGGCTTTTTGGCTTGCTTTGCATGAAGGGAAAAACTTGCATTTTTGGAGTAATCCATTATCTAGAACGGGGTTTTCAATCTCGACAACATATACAAGAAAGATGAAGTTCTTGCATATGCAACTTGGAGAATGATTGAGACGGAAAATAGAAAGATCAACATTTAACAAAACAAATACAAATCTAAAACGAAATGAGAGATTTGTATCAATATAAACAAACTAAAAACATATACACAAACTTGAAATGAAAGCCCTAGAATTCGCAATCAAAAACTTACCTCTTCCTTGAGAAATGCAAAGAAAACAACTCTTCCAAATCTTGGAGAAAAATCTGAAAGAAATCCAAGAGATTTTTGGATTTAGGAAAAACCTCAAAAATGGAGTTTATATAGACCAAGAATTTGATTAATTCTTCCTCCAAAATCAATGCATTTCCATGAGTCATCAAGGGATGTGTGACAAATGTCTTCAATGGAGATTTGAAATGCATAAAAATAGCAACAAAATACTTGATCAAACCTTGCAAATCGGATCTATTTGGAGTTTGAAATGGAGATGCAAATCACTCCAAAAACGACGCTCTAGAGAAAAAACGTGGTTTTTAAATCATGGAAATATACCACAAAAGATGTCTCTTTCTTCCTTGAAGTCGCAGGTAATAAAAGCATGTTTCCTCCCTTTTGTTTGTGACAGGTTTCCTTCATGCATCGTGCCATCATAAACAAGCATATAAGAGCTCTGAGAAACGCTGCCCTTGAACAGTAGAAAGAAAACGCTGCCTCTAATGGAACAACAAGGTTTTAAAAACCATATTGCATATGAAAATGAGATGGCTTTCATTGTTACGTGCTTTTTACACACAATTGCATATGCGTTTCAAACATGCAGTGAATTTTAAAATCGCCACCTATGGTTTTAACTGGCTGTTTGAGTCCATTCACATGTTGTTTACAACATCTAAAGTCAACAAAAATCGCCACCATTAGGTAAGTGATGGCTTTTAAGAAATGATTTTCCTTTAAAAATTGCCGTCCTTCAAAGGATTTTTAAAGGGATGAATATAAAACATGTTTTATATATGCAAGACATAAAAAACGACACCTTTGTGCTTATAAGTCAATAACGAGCTTTTTTAATCCATCTGCATATCCTCTAAACACAAAGTGGTGTCTTGACTATGCAATACATAATAGAAACACCACCTCTTATGCTCAAATCCAATGACTTATGCATATACATGGGCTCTCATGTATTTACAAGCAATTTTAAAAAGAAAAATATGTAATGAGAGATTACAAACCCACGTTTCATATTAAAACTCATTAAAACTTAATATGTTCTTTTGTCAACATATAAAAATGAAGATTTAATTTCCTTGCATGTAACTAATATGCAAAAATACTATATGTAATAATCGTCAAAAAGCCCACCTAGGCATGATTTTGATCAAGGAATCAATAATATGCAGTCTGTTAATGAATTGTAGCTTCGATCAGATTACTCCTATCGATCTTAAAGAAGCCCATCGACTCGCTCTGATACCATGTTACAATATTTCATTATTCATAAACGAGTAATTACAAATGGAGACGTAGTCTCCTTATATTGATATACAAAGCCAAAGTTTCTAAACTAAACAATTGGTAACTAAGACCGAAAATAGAAACTAACTAATAAACTAAAGACTAACTAAGATGATCATTAAAGAAACATTGCAATATTCTAATAGTTTTTCCTGATTTCTTTGGGGGAAAATATCGGCGCTAGCCCTTATTGTCGATTAATCGGGTATAATCAGATTTTTTTTGCAGATTTCTGCTTCTATTGTTTAAGCAAAATAGTTGGATAGTTTAATGGAAGATATTTTTGTTGTTGAACCATGGTGAAACTACTATTCATGCCTTTTGGTGATTGTTGATTTCAAACAACGGTGTAAGGTTAGTTTAAACCCAATTGCAAGCACTTCAGTTCAATTGTCTGATGCATAGCTTATGGTTTTGATGAGCATAGGTGGTTTGAAAATCATACTTGCACCCATAGAAGATTGCACCTTCCTTAGCGTAGTTGATTTGGCGAAGCAAGGATTGGTTTGGTCTCACCACAACGTCAACTTTGTCTTGCATTAGGAGTAGGATTAGGATTAGAAGTAGCTTCTCTAAAGCCTCATCACATTTGCAATTTATTTCAAACCATTGTTAGAAGTAGTTTGAAGAGCTCAATTGTTATATCATTTGCATTGAAGAAGTTGATGGATCCTCCACAAAAGAGCTAATGTAAGTCCCCAAGTGATTACCAGCGAATCACATCACAAAACTAAGTTAAGTCCAACATTAGAAGGAACCTTGGGGTTGTCTTAGTTAATCACACATTGTCACATGTTTAGCATCTAAGCTTCCTTATTCAAGAGAGGATTCGATATTTGGAGTTCAATCCTAGGATACTTAGTGTTTCATCCTGCATGTTGGAGTGGTCACAACACTCACATCAACACCTCTTTTGGCTCTTAAGTTTCTGAATTCTTGGATTCCAAACCATCAGTGGCTTTTTGTTAATTATTTCTAGCTGCCTTGATTTTTTCATTGATTTTATCAAGCGCCAGCTCTGCGCATTCTTTTTATGCTTGGAGCATAAAACAGGTTCTCCATTTAAAACATTAGTTTTCTACTTGGAAGTAGAATCATTTCTACGACTTCCATTTTCAAGAAAATTAATGTGTGGAAAAGTTCTTGCACACTGCCACACCGTTCTCTTCCAATCCGTCAGGGCATTTAGGGTTTGGCATAGTCATGTGTTCTTTAAATTCTTGGTTCACTTTATTATTGGTCTTCTTCTTTATTTTAGGGTAGTCTCTTTTCTGATGCCCTTACTGTTTGTAGAGAAAGCATGCACCAAATCTTGTAAGAGCTCTATTTTGAAAAAAACACATGTTTACTCAAATTGATACCAATCTGCTCTTGGAAATCTATTCCAGGAGCTAGAGAGACAAGAAACATACCATTCATATGGGAAAGCCCACAAGGCTTTTCAAAATGTCCCATTTTGGGGCAGTACATGCCACAACTTCTTCATTCAAACACACTTGGAGACTAAACAACTTCAAAAATTGATTTTTCAGCATTCCAATTTTTTTATATTTGTTGCTCTCTTTTGCACTGCAAGATATTTAAAAAAGACAAAAGATAAACCCTTCTAAATCATTCTATAGAATGAAACATGAATGCCCAACTTTTCCCCCAGACACTTGATATCTTGTCTTCAAACAAATTTCTTGAAGGTTGTCTCTCTCCATGGTGGGAAAAACACATCATCTTCAACTTTTAAGTCTATTCTCTTCCTTAACAACAGCAGCGCAAATCTTCATTAAGTTTGAGAAATAGGGTTTTCAAGGATGGAGGAGAAAGCATACCAGTTTCTCCTCTGATTTGGACACCTCTGACTGCTCCCACTCCATCTTCTTACATCTTGAATTTTGCTTCAGCCAACACTTCTCTGCCATTGCTAGACAACATATCTCTGTAAGTCTTCCTTTCTTGTTCCTCTATTTAATCTCCTTTAAATTTATTTAATTCGCTCTGCACTGTCAGCCGGCTCCTCAACCTCCATAAATCCGCACACACTCGCAATAACACCCATAATGGTCTAGTTACCTGAGTGAATGTGGGGTGTTCACTAACCAATTCAGGAGGGAAATAAAAAAGCACACAGAAAGGAAGAAAACTAAAGGTAAATCTAAAGCCTAACCAAGACAACTCGGAAACAACCACTTTGGAAAGCATAAAAGAGCATAAAGAATCCAGGAGTGGTGAAGATCACCATGCTGAACCAGTTCCAAGTGAGAGTGCTGCCACAAGGCCAACAATGGAGGACAACTGTTCGTCTCCCCATGGACCTCAGAGTTCTCTCACTTCTGGAGTCTTTGGAAAACCAAGAATTTAATAGATCTACAGTGGATTCTATGTTTCTCCTGTCTATGTTGGCACCATCTTTAAAAGCATTTCTGCAGGGTTTGTGTTGGTCTACTGTGAATGATGATCAGCTTATGCAGATCATTCTTATGGAATCTCATGACCATGCCCACCTACAACACAAACTCATGTATTTTTATTCTATAAGGAAGCCAAAGTCTTTGATTTCTTATATTTCTGCAAGCCTTTCGAATCTGATAACAAGAGGAAAAGTGCCTCTTTCTCCTAAATTTAATTAATGAGAAATATATCTGCTGCCACAGGTGTATAAGCTATATACAAGAAGCGAAACAATCTCTCTCTCTCTCTCTCTCTCTCTCACACACACACACACACACACACACACACACACACACACAGACAATGGAGAATGTGACTACCTCTTCAATTAAATGACAGTAAGCTCATGGAAATGTCAAAGAGTGGATATACTCCTGAGAAACTCTCATCTACTTCTTTTGAGGAACTAAAATGAATCTTGAATCTTTCTGAGTACTGGATTTCTTGTACAAG
Source organism: Thuja plicata (assembly GCA_018584345.1). Lineage (NCBI taxonomy): Eukaryota > Viridiplantae > Streptophyta > Pinopsida > Cupressales > Cupressaceae > Thuja > Thuja plicata. The sequence goes on from MU223506.1 coordinate 969,325, forward strand.
GTACATGATCGGTGTTTAGATGAATGCTTACTAAGCTCCAGCAGAGATGAGGTAGTGACTTTGTGCTTGGATTCCAGAAATTTTTATCTGTTAAGTTTAATGCTATTATTTATGTGGTATCTCTGCAAAGATTTGTTCCTATGAGTTTAATATAGTTCTGACTATCTGTCATCATGGATTAGTTTGAATTAGCAGTATCTCTTCATTCTTGGTGGCTGATAATAAGATTACTGTGGCCATTGAGAAGAAGGTTCGTTTTACCTTCAACACTTAACAAGCTGATTTTTTGGGGATAGATATTCCAATTCTACACTAGCAGATTGTTAGCCAATTTGTATGGAGATTCCCACGTTGCACAATTTCAAACACCCCCTGTCAAGTATGTGAAGTTGTTTTCACAATGTATAGGTTTGTTGGCAAACTCAAATTCTTAAAGTAGAAAATAACTATAGTGAATGTGTAGTGATCCCATAGGCGGATCCTCAGAAAGTGTGATGATTTTGGTTAAGTCAGCAAAATGACCCACATGAATAAGAATATTTTGTAACACCAAATAACCTTCCACACTGGATAGTCATAGAAGCAATGGAAATGCTATATGCTGATACTGGTACAATAGAATACAATGTAATGAATGAAATGTACATAGAGAAATCTTGTATGCAAGGAAAGGGTAAGCCATAGGACAATATGTGATTATCACAAGTGTCATGATAAAATGCACTGCTTTTAATGACTTGTCTATTGCACATTGATACAATGTGGTTAGATATTTTGCGTGTCATAACTAGTTTTATCATCTGACTATTGACAATTCCTCATCTCAATTTACAGGCAGCCTGATTTAGGATGGATGAAGCGTTTAGAGCAAATACTTGGTCGGAAGCACAAGCGTAATTTGCATGTAAGAGTACTCCAATGTTTGCACATATCTGGTTCATTTTTCATGTGCTCTATGGCAGCCTTTGAGTTTGATATATATTTTCTTGCAAGGTCTTTAAATGAGCATGTTATACATGCACTGAAGCCAGAGTATGCTACTGTCCTAATTCGAGTTCATGGTAGTGAGTTATTACCACATTGTATGATATCTAACTATTAAATAGGTTCTTCACTTTGTAGCAGGCTATTTATTGTCTCCATCCAACCATTGGATTGAAAGCTACAATTTTGGCCTTGCAACTGCTTGTGGATGGAGAGGTAGGTTTGTAATTGAAGTACAGATTGACCATAATTCCAAAGGGTATAAAGACATGCAGTACCTATTCTGTTGTATCTTATCTCGGTCGAGCATCAGAGTTTATTGGGCTCTAGACTTATTTAGTCTTCCTTAAAAAATTTACAGGTCTGGCGAAAGGTGGTGTATGTAGAAAGGCTTTTACAATTATTTAGATATGTGCCAAGAGAACAGCTGACTATTCCAGATTTTGTATTTCAGTAAGTCTAATTGTTTATTATGGATTTATAATTTATACATATTAGATTGTTTGGTTTAAGTGATCAAAAGTTTCTGACTTTTTAATACTTTTGAGCAGGCATGATCTTGAAGTGAATGGAGGAAAGGGTCTTCTTGTTGACCCAAGGACAAAGTTTATAACCAATAGAACTACTCCCTCATAGTGATCATATTGATATTTTGTATATTTTTCTGGTTAAGATCATCTTATGTTGCCGGAACAGTTTGGTTGCTAAATTTCCAGTGGTCTTGTGAATGCGTTCATTGAGTTGTATTTGGATCCTTACAATAATCTGTTATGGTTTTAGTCGTGCAGCGATTAAGTCAGGATGCCCAGCAGAAACTGCATGCTTTAATCGGCGCTGTTTTAGTGCAGGTGCAACGAGCTAAGTTTAGGCTGTTGAGCTTTTTAGTTGGTCATTTCAAATATTGTAATATGCTTTTTATCATTTACATATTGAACTGAATACAGCTGGCATCTTGAAGATTGCTTGAATTCCAGTTGGAAGCAATTGTAAAGTGCTTGGCATGTCTGCTTCAAGTAGTTTGCCTGCTCACATGGCTAGTTTGTGGAGCCCAATGTTTGAAGAGTGCATTTTAGCACGCATTCCAATTCTGATTCTTTGCATTTGTTTACATTATGGTAGTACATGGTTCAGCAACTTGAACAAAAGCTTTTCTATACATTATTGTAAATTTAGAAACAGCTTTCTCCAACCGTTCAAACTGAATTGCTGTTTCATAGCTGGTCTGTTCATAGCTCTGTGATGATTGCTGTTATTATTCTATACCAGAGAGTTTTTCCAAGTTCCACTGTAAACAAAGGCTATATTGCCAGTTCCATAACAATCAAGGGATTTCTAGTTGAAGCAGAGTGGATCATGATTGTTAAATTTCCACTATGGACAAATGGAGATATTTTTTTTGGTGAAGGTAATGTTCATAGTTTTTATTTGTGATTCTGAAAGGTTTGTTGGTTTTAAGAGTTTTATGTACTTAAAGTCTCCTCCGAGTCTTCTCTCTCAGAAACCTTTTGGAAAAAGTGGGGAAACATTGTTATTAGAGTTATTTTTATCCGCTAGAGTTTATTTCATAATCATCTGTTCCACACAACATTATTTGGATAAGCACATCTTGCCAATATCAATATTCAAAAATAGATTATTTGGTTTCATGGAATATTCAAAAATAGATTATCTGGTTTCATAGATGATTTCTAATTTTCTTTACCAGTAAGTCACATAAACTGAACTTTATATATAAAGCTATTGATGCGCAAAGTCCTACACTGAGATGCAGATTTTCCGTTGTGAATCTCCAGGCTAATATTTGGCATGAATGAATGAATGAAGGATTTTAAGAACGTCCATGAGGCCGAAGCAGCAACAGCCTATGGGACCTGCTAACTAGCACACAACACAAAACTAGGGTGCCAAGAACTTTAATCAAGCTGTAACCTCTTCATTAAATCTGCTCTTCGATGGTGGATTTTGATCACCAGGTTTGTTGTTCTGTCTAACTATTTTTCTTTAAATAAAGAACTTAAGCTGCCCGCCTCTAAAATATCCACATATCCAGAACGGATGTCATTGTATGTCGGGCATTCCATGATAAAATGATGCTCTGTCTCTACTACATCTATGTTTCAGAATAGGCATATCCTTTTTTCTCAATGTTCCTTTGGTATCAGCCATCTACCTTTTTCTCACTTCAAATGTTGAGAGCTAGTCCTAAGCTGAGCTATAAGCATTTTTACTCGCCATTTAATATTTGCTTCTATATATGCTTTTTCCTCATGATCTCCCATGGGGTTAAATTCTTTGACATAGTATATATTTTTTGTCCATTTTGCTTTGACCATATGATACTCCTAAATTTTTCCTGTACAAACTCTTTTTTCTTTGGACAATACAAACTTTTTTATTTCTTCATTATTATATAGACATTCTTGAATGTTACCATCCCATTTTTTCATCCTTCAGTCATTTTGCATCATCCACTTGTTCTTTCTTCTAGATAGTCTTTCCTCCATAATCAACTTAGGCCAACGATGTTTTTCCTTATTTTGGGTTTTATTTAGGTAACTCAAAAACTAGATCATTGCCAAAGCCTTTAATGGGAAGATACCTGTTTCCACCAATAGGATCTCAAGGTACTATTGTTCTAATTTTGAGACTGCTGATGATAAGATGTTTCTGAATTCATTCTACTTGCCTCAATTTTTTATCTGACATGATGTTGCCCCAAATTTTACACCCATAAAGAATCACTAGGGTAACCAACAACCCAAACAACATTTTCTTGGTCTTCCAATCCCACAACTGAGCATTCGTACACATATTTTTTAAGTACAACTCTTTCCAAACCCCTTGAATTCTTTTTGCTTTGCAAGTCTCTTAACTGCGTTTGTAATGAAAATCGATCCCCAACTATCTGTACTCATTCACTATCTCTAAAGGATTTCCTTTGAAAAGGAACGTGTTTGGAGTCTTTCTGTTTCTTTTCAAAATGATTATCACTTTGGTTTTATTGGTGTTCACTTGCATCCCAACCTCGTGACAAAAGGTTTCAAGCGCCTTCAATTGTTCTCTCAGCCCATTAGCCGTTTGGGCAATTAAAATGAGATCGACTGCATTCAGGAGTAGTTTTATCACATATTAGCTAATTGGACTCCCTCTCTATTGGTCTTGTTTTGCCATTTTTCTAACTTATCAATATAGAGCCCAAATATAGTCGAAGAAATCGGGCACCCCTGTTTGACTCCAATATCACTGCCAAAACACACTGACATCCCATCCATTGTTCTAATTTTAGTGTTGACCTGCCCATAAAGTCTATGTACCGCAACCATAAGCTCCTTAGGAATTTACAGTTCTTCCATTCTATCCTAGAGTTTGTCATGTAGTACTGTGTCAAAGGTCTTTTTAAAGTCTACAAAACAACAAAAGACCTCAACACCTTGGGTGTTCCATATTTTTTCAACCAAGGATCTAAGGGTAACATTGCGATCGATAGTGGAATGTTTTTGTTTAAAACAAGCCTACCCCTTAGTTCTTTTACCCTATATTTCTGCCCACTTGCTAGTTTTTCATTCTACCATACTACCAAAGAGCTTCCCAAGGAGGGGGTTAACCATAATAGTGTTGTAATTTGATGGGTTATTTATGTCATCGCTTTTGTGAAAGGGAATCACAACACTAGTTGTCTAAATTTTAGGAAAACACTCTTCATTGACATCGTTGAAGATACAATTGATATGAGGTGCAAGATTATCATTGCCCCATTTTAGATGTTAAGCTTGTAGTCCATCAATATTTTGGGCTTTTCCCCTTACCGACCTCTTTATGCCTTGATTAATATCATCAATGTTGAAAAGTTCAGTCATGACATTGATTATCAGAGGTCTATATTCACCATATTTACGCTCATATAACTTCTTTGTGTACTCACGCTACTAAAACAAACCTGGAGGTGCTATTCTCTTTTTGTTTCCTCTTTTGTTGCAACTCTTTTAAAAAAATTTGGGATTTTGTTTTCCAAGATTAATCAGCTCTATCCTTCACATGCTCACATATTTTTTTTTTGTACATTAGCAACTTTCCATGCTCTTTCATGTTTTCTTTATTCATTTCCCCACTTAGATTTCTTTTTGCTAACTTGCACTTGTCATCAAACAAAAAACTTGCTGGGAAAGTATTTTTTGCCTATTTTGGGTCTAGACCTTTCACTTCAATGCCTTTAGAATTAGAGGGACAAGATTATCATTGTCAACAAGGTGTTGCTTCGTGTTACCAAAATTATTCTTAGGGATCCTAATAAGCCACTTAAGGGCACCTTTGAAGATTTTCTGATTTTTTTTGAGTCATTAGAATCTTACTAAATGAGGGCGCTCTCTTGTTTGAGATAAATTTGATCACTTTGTTGCATGTTTAAATGAATGGCCAATTTTAATAAAATTGTGTTGTGGTATGATTTTAGCCCTATTGGGCATTCTCCTCTCTATATCCATTATCCTTGAGGTGTGATATGGAGAGCAAGTGACATAAATAACTTGCTTTTGGAAGTGATCGTTGGATCATGAACACAATAATCTTACTTCGTGGAAAATTATAGTCATGCTTTTTTTGCATGCCTAAATTTTTTAGCATGCTTTTGCAAAAGGGAGTTTCTTTTGCAAGTTTAAATGCTCAATCTTCTCTCAACTATTACTCATCTTATTAGAACCAAAGAGCTCTTCTTCGGAAAGTTTCTCGATCTCTATGATCTCCCCAACCTTAGCCCTAAGGCCCTTTTTCAAGACACCAAATATGTAAAATTGTAGTCCTATACTAAGACAACCCTTTTGATGGAAACACATGATTATGATGGGTGCAAGTCACCATAATTTGAAGGTTATATGAAGGTAGTAATATGGAATAATGTGGAAGAGAATGTGAAAGGACAAAGGGTATAGTGATGTTAAAAAAGGAAGCACAAATATAAGTATAAATAAGATGAAATAAAAATATATCTAGATAATAATCATAGAAAATGACACAAACAAAATCATAAAGAGTGATCATTTTAAACTACAATGAACTTGGGGACATTCAATGGGCAAAAAACTTCAATACAAGGACAATAAACAAGCCAATTGTGAAGAAGGAAATTTGCTACCCTTGGGATTGATAAACCCCATTACTAATCGACCCTTGTGCCACTTTACTTCTACTAGCGCTTTGGTGAGCTAGGGTGATCAAGACACCTATAGATTAATGAAGGTGTATGTTTTAAAGTTTAAATGATATGCTAAGTGAAATGCAAGAATTAAATTAACTAAAGATCAATATATAAAATTATTTGGACTATTAGAAATGAAAGAGTTAACCATCAAGATCAACTACCAGGCTCTGCAAGCTCATTGCCTCAAACAAGCACGATATCACAGATGCAAGACATTTGCATGGTGCATGTTTGTTCCATACATACAATGCATAGGGAACTGGACAAACAATCGAGACAATAACTAACATAAAATGAGCTAGACTAATGACAAAAAACAAGAAATATGACCAATGGAAATGACAAGAATAAAAGGAGAATGGGAGAAAAAAAAACTCTCACAACTAAGGAGGTTGAAGAATTTGACGAGTTGTTCCACTTCATCCTCGAAAATCTATACACGTGGATAAGGATAAATGTTGGGGGTTATTTGGAGACTTGCCTTAGTTAAGTCCCGACTTTGGTGTTTCCACTTGTACGAGAGTAGATAGATAACCGGTGATAGATAATCAAGTGATAATAAACAATAATAGATAATTAAAATAGCAAAACTATGATAAGAATGATATGATATGCTTAAACAAAATATGGAATGAAATAAGGTGGGAGACCACCCTTCAAAGCCACAATGTTGGAGCTCAATGGAGTGAAGACAAAGTGACTATGGTGGCAAAGCCTATATGTAGTGAAGACCAAGAATGTTGTATAGAGGTTATCAAAATGCGAGAATGTGCTCGAGATGTGAGAGAAGTGTAGAATGAGAATAAAAAAGTCCAGAGTGGATGAGATAGTGCCTTCGAAGACCAAATGAAGTTATACAATGGAGTTTCAAGCCATCTGAACGATTCTCAACGTTGGTTAGCGATGGTAAGAGGCATTTTACACTACATGGGTGACAATTGTAATGTCTCCATGACTCACTGCACGTCTGCAGATTCACGAGACAAATGCACGTTGTGCGGACGTCTCTGTGGCGCGCACACGTCTTTTGCCAACCAAGCCACATGGTCAACAATCTTAGCAAAAAATTAGAAGGGAGATAGAGGGACATGGAGGCTTATGTGGAATTTTTTTTTTCAGCTAAGGTAGGAGCATCATATAATGGTAACCTACACATGGTGCAATTGTATGATCCTATCTGAAAATGCAAGCCCACGTAGAGAAGAATTATCTAACTTACTTAAGGGTCTTTCGTCCACGTGAGGTTACCCTCAGGGGAAAACTCTGAAGTATCACGAGATCCATTAGACATGCAAGCTACAAACAAACATGCTAGATGAAACAAAGATAATGATAAGAGACAAAGATAGATAATTGATAACATGTTGGTATGGGTAGTAGGTTGTGTTATGCTAGATAGCTAAATGATAGGGCGATTTTGAGTGTGCTGATGCGAGTACCAAAAGCTAGATAGTCGCATGATAGGGCAGTTTTAAACTTGCATAGATACAAGTACCAAAAGCTAGATAGTCATATGATAGGGTGACGTTGATCGCATAGATACGAGTAACAAATGCTAGATAGTTGTAGGACAGGGCAAGATATTATGACAATATCAGTACGTGAAGCAATGTTAGATAGTTGCACAATAGGGTGTAAGATACGTCAGTACGGGAAGCAAAGCTAGATAGCTACACGATAGGGCGGAAAGACTTGATAGATAAATTGATTGGCCCCTACAAAGGTAAACAAGTAGATCAAAGATTTTAAATTTTCAGAAAAAAAAACTTGTGATATAGAGACAATCAGATAATAAGACATAGTAGCCGCCTCCCCCCCCCCCCCTNAGCCGCCCCCCCCCCCCCCCCTAGAATGGACTATGTTGCTTAGAGGGGAACACGAGACATTCTAAGGAGAGAAGGGACATTGTGTTGTGTCAACATATGAGATGTTTCCATGGCTTGTCACCCCACAATAGCTGACATATGAGATCCGCAACATCCAATCAAACAATCAAAGGCAGGGGGATCCAATTATTCGGTGTCAAAAACCATAAGAGTGAAAAAGATATATGATATAAGAATACTTATGGTTATTTCATCAGATCCAACATGTTTTGGATATGATGAAAAGCACATGAAGACAAATAAATATAAAAATTTGGGTCAACATGGAAAGGAAGCCTAAATGCCCCCAACACTTTGCATCATCCCCAAATATAAAAAATCAAAGCACGAAAAATAGAAGAAATGATAACAAATATAAGAATTTTCATGACAACCCTCGGTTTCCAAGTCCCAATAGAGTACGAAGATCCTTCAAAGGGGAAAAACATTAACAAACAAGTATGGTGGAATACAAACATGCACACTCTAATCTATAAATGTACAAGTGGGTACTGCCTCACACATCATTCACCAACAAATCATCGTCTTCCCTACAATCACTATGGAAACCATAGGCACCCCACCCACAACTAAAGCTAAGGATAAAGTCACTTCAACGTCCTCATCTAATAGTTCAACTAATAGTTCAACTAAGGCAAGTGTGAGGGATCTTGTGAAGATTGTCGTCAATGTCGGAACCTCCTTAAGAGAGTCGAACATACACGTCTTGTAGGACACAAATGACTCAACTTAAGGTAATGATGAAGCAGGTGGTGAAGAACTTGGGAGAAGCCGAAGCTCGTTCCACTAAAAGGACAAAAATTTAAAAAGTGTCCGTTGAAGCAGACTTGCAACAAGGAATCTTAGGCACAGGGCTCTACTTGAACTTTGTTTTAAATGATTGAGGGGAGACCCTCCGATCCACTGTAGTTGGCCTAAGCACCTTGAGAAAGTTGGGATGGAAATCAAGAGATGGTGTGAGCTAGGTAGACATGGCCACACTAGACACGACTTGTGTATGTAGCATGTTTATGGGTGTAGGGAATGGTGGGATGTCGGGTAGAGAGGTGATCGGTGGGGGTTTCTGAGAAGGGGAGATGAAAACCTAGAATCGCACGGCATGGGACCCAATAGTCACTCCCAGAGTGGTAGGAAGCCAGACAAAGGATGTGGTGGGATGAGGGAGTGGTGTAGTAGTATCTAGAACAGGAACTAAAGCAAGAACAACATACATGAAAACCGAAGACTTGATCTCCGCCTTCTCAACAACCTCGTGCTTCAGAGCCCTTACTTGTTAGTGAACTAGTTGGTTCCAACATGAGTTTGGACCAAGATGAGAGGTCTATGAGGGCTCGGTGGAATCTTGCTCCATTGGTGCGGTTGTTCATACCGTATATGACAAAGAAGAGGGCCACATCGATGTAGTAGGAGGTGTCGTAAAAAAATCAATTGTGGGCTCAAATGCAAGTGCCCTTCCCCATTTTGCCTTGGTGGTAGTAAGAGGAATAGAGGGCGCCCTTGAAGACTAAGGAGCAGGTGCTAGAGGAGATGGATAAGTTCAAGGTAATCTCTTCCCCTTATCGTAAATAGTAGGGCAAGCAATGTCTGCAAGGATTGGGATCGAAAAGGGAGGGTGGACCATGGCCTTAGGCAACATGGGTGCCTTTCCTTTGCGTGCACTAGGCATAGACACAAGAATAGAAGACACCATCAGAGGTTGCAAAGTCTTTTGTGGGCAAGGAGGCTTCCGCTAAGACACATGCTTGCCCTGTGACCCCAACGAAGAGGGGTCAAAAGATGAAGCGTGCTTATTCGCCAGAGAGGGCTGAAAGGAATGAACAAATACATGAGGGGGATATGTGTTATATATTTGAAAGATAATTCCTTGGCTTTGTATTTATTATAGGCAAGAAATGATAAATCTTGTTGGGGATGCAGGAGCCCTATCAGAGTAGGCAAGAAATGGTCTAACAAGAAGCCCACATGGGATAACTAATATCCTGGAATGTGTGTATGGTATCTATAGACACTTAGAAATGGTCATCACCTGTAGCTCCCATTTTCAGTCGTCTTTTGTGTCATTGGCCAATTTTAACTATTTTTTTTTATAAATTTTGAGTGATTTTAAATATTGTTTATTTATCCTTTATTTATTTATTTATTGTATTTTATTGATAGGTAAGAGGCCGAAGCCAGAATAATTTTATTAATAATAATAAAGTTAAGATACATAAATTCTCCGTTCACTGCGCGCACTGGTAGGAAAGAATGGAGAAGAAAATCTCGAGTCTCGCCCGGGACTTAAAGTCCAAATCATACATTGAACTACTGAGGGCGTACCCTCATTTATTACAAAAATGGTATTCATTTTCATTTATCCTTTGTTATTATCATTTTCTCATTTATTTTGATTAATTTGTCATTTTGTCTTAAGTTTAATTAAATAATTTTCTCAATTATTTAATTAATGTCCCTATGTCCTAATGTCCCTTTTTTGTATAAATAAATTTTATTAATTTATGCTTTATCGTCTTTTATTTCAACTTAAATTTTAAATGAATTTTATTGTCTTATTTTATTTCACATTTAAATATTTTATTATTTAAATGATCTTTGAGCTTTTTTGGAGGGAAATTAGAGAATTGAGTTTATTATTGGGCTTTTATTATGGTTTGTTGGCTTTTCTTTTCCCTCTATCGGTTCGTTTCTTCTTGATGACTGCTCATTTTGTGTCCATTCAGTTCCAAGCTTATTTTCTATTAAATGCGTCTTATTCTTCATTTTGAGGCTAATTACGATTAATGTATCCTCATTTTACTATTGCGATTTATACTTGTTTTTCAAATATTATTAGAGAAATTGTCCCTAAAGAGCAACATGAAATTAGGAGGAGAAAGAAAAACAACGGAGAGCTATTGGGTTTTGCATAATTTGAATTTCTATCTTTCATGTTATTTCTTTTTTATGCAAATTTTATTTAAAATGCTTCATTGAAGATTTGAGATAGTTGAATATGATTTAATAGTTTTTCATGGTTGAGTTTTTATATTTCGATACTAACTTTTTCCCTATCTACGAATAGTGAACCCCGACATGAAATGCAAAATCTGATTTTGGGATCATTTTGCTAGGAATGGGCACGCAGAGGGCATGCTTTACATCTAAGGGCAACACGTAGGGTGACTTCCGACAGGGTATCAGAGGGCACGCAACAAGAACAGGGCATCTTGCGAATGGTTATCATAGGTCATAGGGTCCAAGTTAGCAAAGGTAGGCCGGGCCCTGACAATGTCGGGTTTTTTTTACAGGGCTAGCCCACGTAGCAACAACAAGATAAAGGCAGGTCGTGGGTTTGTACAGCAGGAAAGTGACAACCGGGGCCTAGTTCACAATGGGAAAGAGGCAAGGAGGGCTTCTAGTCAAAAGGGACCCAGTTTTTCAAACAGAAGGAATTTCGAGGTGTGCAAGTTTCTTTTTATATTTGTTCTTGCAGTTGTCTTTTTCTTTCTGTCTCTTCTGATCCTTCTGTCAAGGGAAAAACAAACCATTTCATTGGTAAAACAGTCAAGAAATTATGGTGCACTCTAAAACTAATCATTTGGGACAAGTAAAAATTGCTTCACTTGGCAAGACAGGAAAATATATTTGGGTAAACATTAAACAATTTAAAGGCATTTTAAAATGTAGACTTGCCCATATGAAATGGTCACATGAAAGGAAAAAACATGGTCAGAGGGTGAATAAGAAGGAGACAAGACAAAAGGATGGCGTGAAAAGTGTCCTTCATATTTAGGTGACAACAATCTTTTGTGCGGCAGTATTAACTTTGTAGACCCTGTCACTTATAGCCCTACTTCTACACCTCTCGCTTGGTGTCCTGATTTATATGTGCAAGAACTTTTGATGGCCAAGGAGAGGTTGGAACTTCTAGAGGTTAAAGAGAAAGAAAATAGCCTCAAAATACACATTCTAACTGCAACAAATAAATCTCTAACAGACAATAACAATGCTTTAAAAGTTCAAATCTCACTGTTGCAAGAAACACTCTTAGCTGGGAAGCTTGAATGACAAAACATGAAGGATGAATGACATAATTCAAGAGTTTCATTGGAAGCAAACAAGGTTACAACAAATACTGAGACATCTCACGATAAGGAGAAATTGATATATCATGCTAGTTTGTTGGGAAAGACAGAGGTTGAAGAGGAGAAAAGGAGTTTCTCAGAAGTTACCAAAACTTGTGATAAAAATAGTAAACACTTTGCACATGCAGGTGAGGCGGCAAATACTCACGTGAAGAACACACAAGACAAGGAGGTCAAGGAAAGGTAGATTAGGGAATCCAATATAATTATCAAAGGGATAAAAGACTATGGTGAAGGTGAACACACCCTTGACTTAACGAGGGACTTCCTAGAAGAAGTATTGTTGTGGCAAGGTCAAATCTGCCAAGCATGGAGGGTTGGCAAATCATACACTGAGAGAGATAGGTCCATTAAGGTGATTATGCCTAGTATTTGTGACAAACAAAATTTATTGAGAAAAAAATAACTCTTGAGGGGTTCTCGCTTCTTTTTAGAGGAGGATCTAACTATGAGGCAACAAGAAGAAACGAGGATGGAAATGGAAAAATCAGAACAGCTAAAAATGAAGGCAAACGGGCTTGGATGTTCAAGGGAAAACCAGTTATTGCTCATTTTGGTCACCGTCCCAATGTAGAGCAACAAGTGGGCAACAAAGATGTGACAACAAACACTTTAGTAGACAACCTTACGACAAGATCAATATTCACTCAGGGATAATAACTCAACTCTGAGTCTTCCACATCAAAACAAATAGCAATCAAGTTCAACCCAGGCTTCCTTAAGTTTAGTTTGTTGGAATTGCAGAGGTTATCCTTGGAGGCGTGGGCCTGGGTTAGGACCTATTGCGGAAGGCAAAGACATTATTTGTCTCGTAGAGACACATGGTTACGAAGGACGTAAGACTCCATTGTTTGAAGGCTGCTGGAAGCTGGTAGTGTGGAATGAGACAACGGGAAATGGTAAAGGTCATGGAGGAATAATGGTTCTAGTAAAAGAAAGGGAAGGACGTGCCATTCAATTGGAAAGACAGACTCTAATAAATAATTTATATGGTTCAAAATCGTGAAAAAATAGTAGTCTTCTCAATATCGCAACATGTTTTTGATTAAGGTAAAAACAGGTTTTGAAGGGGCCCCGAAACCCTGAACAATAAGGTCAATAAAGATATTCAAAGAAGCTCTCTAAAACGAAACGAAGCAAGACCACCACGAGGGTTTTGAAACTGGCTCCCTCAACCAAGACACAAAAAGGATACTAGAAAGAGGATCTAGCACCCAAATAAGAACAAACGCTGCTAAAGAGAAATTACATAAAAAAACCAGCAGCCCAAGAACTTCCAGCAAGCAGCAACACATCTGCCAGTAAAGGAAAGCTCAAACAAGTTATTTCTTCCCCTTCTGGGAACGAAGAGACATATCAAAAGAGGGTGGACGATATGATTTTTTCTTTCCCTTTACATAAGTCAATATCACAACATGTTACTTTGCCCCACAAGTATCTAAAACTTATAAAAAGTGTGGCTTAGATCACAATGACCCCTATGCTACCTTAAAGAAAGATGATGTTTTTTCGTAGCGTGGGGATGTTCTTCTTGTCAGAGATTTCAATGCTAGAACAACAAATTGTCAAGCCAGTATTTTCAGCTCCAAAGAAAATGGTAATCCTATTTGACTCACAGAAAAGAGAAAACATCAGTGAGAAAGAGTATCAGAAGATGCTAAAGGTTGCAATCATTTTGGGGAAGAATTGATCACTTAATGTGGTCTTTTTGATCAAATAATTTGCAATGGTTTGGCTAGATGGTCTAAGTCGGGCAATTTCACTTGCAAAACCTACAACAGGGCAAGCGTCGTGGATTATGCAATTTGTTCGCAAAATTTGTATGAGAGAATTGAGGAAGTTGTAATTAGGGAACACATATGGGATCTCAAATCAGATCATAGACCAATGTACATAAATCTGTTTTGGGCAAAGGATAGGCAACCCGAGGCAAAAAACCAATGCCCTCAACAACCTCCTTCTCAGGGTAGAATTCTTTTGACTTCAAAAAAAGGTAACATCTTCAGGGCTACTTTTGAGAGACTTTGTAGGGGGAAGCATATGCACAAGCATGTTTTTAAAAGTCGTGCGTTATCAAATCTGATCCATGAGGGTCTCTCAAAGTGCAAGAGAACAAAAAATAGAAAATCTGAAATAAATTGTTTTCTAGCTAATGCGTGGTTCAATAAGGAATATAAGATTGTTAGGAGAAATCTAAGGGAGTCAAATAAAACAAACCTTGGCAATTAAGCTTATAAGAAGATCCTAAAGAAGAAGAAATCTGATTTTATGTTCACAAGGAGAGAGGAGCTAATTTCCATGGGTAAAATTAACCCCAAATTTTTTTGGAAAGAACTCCATCCAAGAAAGAAGCAAACTGAAAATAATATTACAACCACCCAATGGTTTGACTATGCTAGGAAACTATATGAACAAGAAGGTGGAGTGGACCAACCACCCTTGGTCAACAATACAACAAATCTTTTCAACGTGTAGGAGGTAGAGATGGGTATTAAGAAATTGGGTGTGGGTAAAGAAAAAAGTCTAGTTGAGCTTCAAGCAGAGTATCTCAAGTAGGGTATGAAAACCCTTGCACCACACATTACAGAAATCTTCAACAATATCAGCCAAAAGGGGTTTCCTAGAGATTGGACAATCAGCCTTGCAATACCACTTTTTAAGAGTGGTGATGTCAACAATCCCTCCTGTTACAAAACAATAATGATCAATCATCTCTTTTCAAAACTTTTTGACAACATGATGGAAAATAGGATCAGAAAATGGGCAGAAGAAAATCATAAACGTGCAAAAGGGCAAGCTGGTTTTAGGCCAAAACACTCGACGGTTGATCACTGTATCACTTCGAGGCACATTATCGAAAAAGGGTGAGAGAAAAATGAGGTTTTTAATTGTTTTGTTGACTTTAAAAAGGCTTTTGACACTGTCCCTAGGGACAAGCTTTGGCTCACGATGGAAGAATTGGGGATTCCTACGCGTCTTAGAGCTGCTGATCATAGGATGTATGAAGAGGTGATAGTCAAAACCAGAACTTCAACTGACATTTTAGAATGTTTTAGGAGTGATATTGAGGTCAAACAAGGTTGTCCTCTATCTCCTACTTTGTTTGGCTTATATATCGATAAACTTGAAGAGTGGTTAAACATGCAAAATGGTGAGGGTATCCAGTTGGGTGAATTTGTAATAAAGATGCTCCTCTATGCAGACGATCTCATTTTGATTGCCAAATTTTCATTTGGTTTTCAAAAATATTTATTTTCTCTTGAGCGCTTTTGCAGAACGGTGGGGATGCAGGTCAATATCAACAAGACTAAAGTTATGGTTTTTTCTAACAATAAAAAACAACATGAACATGAGTTTTATTTTGGTGGCAGCGTTCTTGAGGAAGTTTCGGACTATAAATATCTCGGCATTGATTTCAACAAAAAACTAAGTTGGGAATGTTGCAGAAATAAAAGGATATTAGGTGGATGGAAGACATTTTATGCTCTTCAAAATAGGTGTCTTGAAGCAGAGGTTTGGGATTGGAAAACTATTCTAACCTTGTTTGGTCTTCTTGTGCTGCTGGTTGTTCTGCTGGTTGTTCTGTATGGGTGTGAATTATGGGCCAGCAACATTTCAATAGCACAATGGAAGCAAATTGAGGGATTTTAAAAGCATTTGATCACAAGCAAATTTAAAATCAAAAGCACTGTCCCATGTGATGTCATGCTAAGTGAAATGGGGGCTGCCCCTATCGAGGCACTGACTATGGTTCGCCTCATAAACTATCTAAAAAGAATCAAAAAAATGGAAGGAGATAGATGACCTAACGTTGTCTTTAATGATATATTGTGCAAACGAAGAAAGACGTGGATGCAACAAAACATCAAGTGGATGAGTAAATGGAATATCTAATTCAATATGTACCCCACAAATAACAAAGAAATAAAGGTCTTCGTTATGGAGAAATTTTACAAGAAAAATTGGGGAAATGGGATTGGAAAGAAGAAAATATATTATATCAATGAGTTCAACCCTGCATGTGATCAACTCCAAAATGCGTACATAGGGGCCGACATTTCTTGGAGAGCTAAAATTCTTATTGCTCAGCAAAGAACCAACTCCCATCAACTCCGCTGTGAGACCGGGCTTTGGAAGAGGCCAAAGGAGGCTTGGGAAGAGAGAAATTGCATATTTTGCATTTCTGGGAAAGTGGAAACCGAACATCAGTTTATTTTAGAATTTGAAGCATACAATAATAGCACGGACAAATTTGCGGATAATATATGTGATAGCTCTTGGCATAACCTATTCAGCGAAGAGTACATTGAGAAGTTAGGTGTGCTCATCATCAACTTGCACAAGAAAAGAACTGAGCTATTGAAGTCGGTTTAAGTTGCCTAGCTGTCCCATAGACTATGTTTAGCCTCGTAGACGTTAAAATATTATCTATCTATCTATCTATCATCAAGAATTATGTAGTTGGATAGTTCTGCCATTAGAAATGTTGTAATTTGATTGAAAATTTCATCCTATGCACCTTCTTCCCAATGAATTGTCCTTTCACCTTCACAACCCAAACGCCGTTGCCCCTTCACCTTCTTTTCCCATTCACCACACTCCTCTTTTCCCCTTTCTGCTCTCGCAGCCTCCCTTCTCCAGCATCCCCACGCTCCTCTCCTCCCTACGCCTCACACGTTTGCCAACCTTTGTAGAGCTCAATTGGCTTGAAGCAAAGAAAAAAATCAATTAATTTTGTCTGCTAAAACACCAAAATCTGATTTGGAATTGTCAAAAATCAATTGCCAAATGCCAACATTTACCAGAATTTTTCATTGAAGAATCTAGATATTAACTTATCCAAATGAAAAAAACATCAAATCCGTGAGAAAGAGAGAAGAGTTGAACATGAAAATGAGATGTTTGTGAAACATATGGTATGGTTGGGAGGTAGCTGGATAGTCACGTATTGCCCTGTTATTATTTTTAACAATTCTTCTTCAGACTGCAAATTACCGTCTGTAGAACTTGATGAGGTGACAGTTTCAATTAATGTATTTGCACCGAACTCATTCAAAGTTGAAAAGAAAATCATTATTTATATAAACATCTATGTTATGAGTTCAAATTGGTCTAAATTAGTTTGACAGATTACGGGGATGGTGTTTTAGTCAGTTTTGTTTTCAACTGTTAGTTTTGGGTTTTTTCTTTTACGATTAGTTTCAGATTTAATCTTAATTGGTTTTTAATTCTCTTAATAGTTTAGATTTTTTTTAGATTTAATTTGAGACAAGTTTAAGATTTAATTTTAGTTTATTTTTTTAATTTAAGATTTTTTTTAGATTACTCTAGTTTTAGTTTTTTTGATAGTTTAGATTAAGTTAGTTTTATTTTTGGTAATTAGAATTACTTTTGTTTCTAATTAGTTTTGTTATTTAGTTCAGAATTAATTTTTTATTTAGAACTAGTGTTTTATTTTTTTACTTAGATTAGTTTTTTTAGTTAATTAATTTGGTTATTAATTTAGTTTAGGTCTTAGATTAATTTTTGGTTAACTGGACTAGATTTTGATTTTGATTTTTTTTTTTTGAGTTTTTTTTTTTTGGGTGGGGGAGGGGGAGTTAATTTTTTTTCATTTTGTGGGCTTGTGTAGTTAGTGAACGATTGTCGAAGACATTATTTTGAAACTAATAATGACAATTGGTGCAGGACGTTTGTTGAAGATTTAGTTTTTGAAACCAATTGTCTGTTTAGTTAGCAAGCACTACATTTTGTTGCTTAAAATATACCAAGTGTTTGATGTGTTTGGTGCTTCGACACGTTTTTGTTTAGGATAGAACCAAAGATAAAAACAAACATATCCCCTCTCCTTGCCTTTGCGGATTTTGGGTGCAAGAGAAATTTGTTTTATCTTCTAGAGAGGTTTGCCTTGGTGGGAAAAGAGGTACTCACCCCAAAGGAACGACCTCAAGCGGTGCTTTTAGTTCGGTCCGCTATATAAATGAAGGATAAGGCGAAAACCAAGTCTAATTGGTATTAATGCTTACCGTGCAGAGCCATTTTGAAAGGGAGCGTACCTTGCGCATATTAGACCCCTAGTAGGATTGGTTAGAGCTTTAAGTGGCTTGCTGGACGCTCGTAACGTGTCGGTTCCCTGAATTTGACTAGAAACCTATTTATTGTTTTACTGGCCACTATTTGTTGTTGCAGAAGATCAAACCTCTGAAGTCATCCCATATTCTCGCAATTCAAAGTTGAGATAGCAAATTCCTTTGGCGATTCAAAATTTGGTGTGCCCGAGAAGTGAGCGTTATGCAAGGGGGAGCCAGTGCCACCAAATTTCTAAGCTATCCGCTCTAAATAAGTGCGGCTCGAATTTATCCACAGTGGATCCAACAGATATTGTCCTATCTTGACCATAGGTTGTGTTGATCTTCTCTAACAAAAGACCACTTTGTTTGGCATGTGTGTTCAAAACATCTTCCTAACCAAACATCACTTGCCCAAACCTTCAAACATTTGCACAAACACATTTATCAAAACCTTGATAAAAAATATAGTGCAAACTTTCAAACCTTGATAAACAAACTCCAAACCTTGCAGCTTTGTTTCAATCCTCCACACATAGTTATTCCTTAGATTGCTTCACTCTCATCTTTCATCCTAGTTTATCCCTTTAGTCTTTGCCTTAGTCCATCCTTGGATACCCTCTTTTCTCATTCATTTCATTTATGACCTTAGGTTTCATTTAGAACTTTGTCCTTGTTACTTTTTTATTATTACCTTATCCCTGAGTCATCCTTCATTTGGTCCTTACCCTTGGTTTGCATTTCAATCCTTCATTTTGTCCTTGTCATTAGTTTGCATTTAGGTCTGTTTCCTCCACATTGTCATAACCTTGTCCTTACCATATTGTCATTTTCCCTCATCTTGTTAGACAATCCTTTAGTGTCCCATACCATTCCATTGGTCCCATTTGACTTGCATTATCCAAAACCTCTTAGAGTTATAAGGTACATATTACCTCCCTTAGGTTGCATTTTATCTTTCATCCCTTAGGAATCCTATTAGACATTTCCCTTAGGTCCATAGCCATGGTTGAAACAAGGTCTCGAGCTACTAGGAGATGAGCAAATTCCTCACAACCATCCATGGACAATTTCAACTCAAGATCATTTTAATTTGATCCCACACAATGCTCGTATTATGATGCTAATAGAGGATCTGCTAAAAAGTCACCCTCGTCATTGCATATGAATTTATATGGAGCGCCACAAGAACCCAATTTTGGAAATGATTACCTAGACCTAGCTCCTCATTTACATTTGACTTTGAGAAAGGGAAAAAATTCATGTCCAACAAGGATCCTTCTCACATGTTGAATTAAGTTTCCATCCATGTTATAATAATGTCTAATCTGAATCACCTTGGAATTCTCAAAATAGGCTTGTATTCAATCTCAACCATCCTTAGATTCAAATTCCTCACAAGATGGTCATGACCTTTTAGTAGAATTTTCTCAAGAAGAAATTGATAAAGCTTGTGAAGCATTGGTGTTTAGTGACCCTATTGCATATGCCCTTCACCTTCAAGACAAAATAGAATCAATTTTTGAGCTTAAATCCAGGTGGAATAAGGCTATTTCACAACTTGACAATCAAACAAAACCATTCAAAAATAAAAAAATATAAAACCAAATTCTCGAAGATTTACCTAAAAAATTGGGTCATACACAAGAAACTGTCTCTGAGCATGATCAAAATCATTTACCCGTGTCTAACAATGGCTCATTCCAAAATAATTGTATCAATGACACATCCATATCCTATCAAGGACTTGTCCCTCAAATAGCCTCCATATCTCCCACCATTCCTTCAACTCCTAAAGTTTCACAAGAATAATCTATACCATCCCCATCAAATGGCATATCCAATGATGAAACCTCCCAAGGGCTATCCATGGTGCAAATTCAAACCAATCCATTCCTTAGTACAAGCCTCTTTTAGATTTCATCAATTCTAGATCCAATGCCACCATATGATCCATTCCCAAGCAAGCCCATTTCTGAGGTTCTCATCCAAACTCCTTCCATATGTGAAGACACTTATTCCTTTCCCGAATATCCCATACATATTCCAGTTCATACCCCATGTCAAGAGGGTTATCTAAATCATGAAGAAACAAGTCCTAAAATAAATCAATATCAAGATCCCAAGAATCACCAATCGTAAATAATTTTTGACCAAGATCTTACCCTCCATGTCCATCCTATCAATAAGGATTCCCATCCATCCCAAAAAAAAAAGTGTTCTTCCAAGTCCCGTTGACCTTCCACTTCCTAAGCAAGATCATGGCATTCATTCCATTCTTCTTAATGATTTCATCCAAGGTCAAGAGAAGATTACCATTAATATGGATATTGATGATCCCCTTTCAAGTCAAGATCAAAGCATTCCTCCATCATCATGTCTACCACAAGAATCAACCATCCCTTTGGATCCTCCTTAAGATCCCTCCATCCCTATTCCTCCATGTCCACCACAAGATCCTATTTTGATAAATGATCCCAACATTCCTACTATTCCACCTCATGAAGAACTTGTTATATCTCTTGATCTACCTCATGATTCCAACACTTCTATGCAAGATGTTCATGAACCTAGAGCATATCAAAAGGGTTCCTTCGATTATATTTGGTTTAGTTTACTTCACAATCCTATCATACCCTCTATGCCATATCCACCTCAAAATGGATTTGCATCTATCAGCATGTATTCCATTGGTAGAAATATTTGTCAAAGCATGCATTATAAAGACAAAGGATTAGGCCTCCACAAGAAAAGCATATTAGAACCCTTCCATATCAAATAAAATCCTAATGGTCATGACCTCAGTTACATGCCATAGGCTCAAAGCATTGGTATCCATACAAAATCTGTGATGAACTATAACTGATTGAATGCTTGAAGATGATAAGTTAATGATCACCGAGATGCAAAAGTCCATGCAAGACCTTAAATCAGTTAATGTATTGTATTGTCATTGATGTCAACTTGATATAGTTTGATTATTCATATACATAATATCACAAACTTGAAGAGCTGAAAATATAAAGTTTATGTGGTCGGTAAAACATAAAAGTTCTGTATACACCGAGTGACAGTAAACACTAACAGACAGTGAACACCGAGAAGTTCACCGTGTATACCGAGCACTGCGGTAACTGAGTAAGTGTTACCAAGAAAGAGCTATTTACTGAGCATAACTGAAGTCAATGACCAAGCTAACTGGAGTTGATGACCGAACAAAACTGAAGTGAAAGAACGAAGAAACTACTTAGCTATCAGAGCTATATTTAGAGATTGATTGATTGATTGCTTTATTATTAACGATCAGTTAAACTAAATCATGAAAGAGATTTAAAGAATGTTTTATTCACAACTATCACGGAGACATTTGCGGAATAAAACTAAAGCAGAGCTTTACAGGATAAAACAAGCATGACAAGTTTTACGGATCAAGAAGTGATCTACGACAAAAACAAAGAGATTGAGAGGCTAATCATGTCTATATAAAGAGACAAGGAATTCATTATGAAAGAGAGGAATGCTGAAAATATTCTAGTGAAGATTGAAATCTTCATGCAGATCTGATCATACAGGCTGAAGAACAGAGGCAAGGAATTTTGCAGACACCGAGAAACAAAGGACAAGCATTCACTGAGCAGAACAAAGAAAGAGAGCAAAGGAACTGAAGAGCACGTTGATCAGAGAGGTATTATTGGACTAACAGTAGATCTGAATATCTGCAAGTTAAAGTTGTATTTTGAACAGATCATTTATTGTATCAGTTTAACCATTGATTCAAAAAATCTCTCAACCAAGTGGGATTTAACAGTCCTTATTGTATTGAGATACTCAAGAGTATCAAAAGGTTTTCTTGTTGACAACATAGTGAGTGCTAGGTCAAAAGACAAACTGTTAGTTTTAAATCCTCTAACAAGGTCACACTTAACAGTGTCTATTGTAACCTTTAACAGGGTTGGCTCTTCACCGAGCTCACTTTAGAAGAGTGAAATTATTTTGGGTTACCGGTCCCAAGTAGTTTTTCCGTTAGCAAGGTTTCCACGTTAAAATCTATATGTCAAATGTGTATATGTTTCATTGCATTGATATTTTCTTTACACATTATTGAAACTGGATTGGTCGGTTAACACTAAGTTTATTTAATGCTATTCGGTAAAGTCTAGAAAAGATAAACAACATATCTTACCGAGCAGCTTATATTTGTTAATTTTATCTAAGGCATACATCTTGATGGACTGAAAGATAACTAGAGGATATTATATTGAGAAATAAGTTTTTGGTTGAATTCTTGGAATTATTTTTAAGGCCACTGATTCACCCCTCTCAGTTATTCTAACAATCTGAATTCAAACGTAGACCTCCCCCTTCAACCCTTTCATCCATCTTAGGTCCATATATACCTCCATCCATTACCTTACAATCTATTCATCCTTTTGTGAGTCAGGATCAGCAAAGGCACACATCTTTGAGGACTTTCCATCCATTCAAAAGACCTATGTATCATTCCCATCCATCGAAGATATCTCCATATCAATACTATCCATCCATGAATCCCATTCATTCTCCCCAAAACTTAGATACCAAGCATAAAGTCTCTAAGTTCAGTGATCCACATGCAATCAAGGATCAACGTGTCCCATCTAATAGACATGTAAAAATAAAGAAAAATATGATCCAAAAAGAAATATCTAAAAAGTCACAAAGGTCCATTGAGGAAAAAGAAAAGTCAAAAGCTATGCGGGTTCCTAAATCTCTTGTTCAAGCAATGGGTTCCAAGGAAAAGAATGGAAAATCAAAATCCATGTGGATTGCCAAACAACTCCTCGAAAAATAGCTTCCCCAAAAAAATCAAAGCTGGCATTTAAAATTTCTATCTTTCCATCTAAACATATTTCATCTTCCAAATCCATTTTTTGTCCTTATGTCCCAAAATTCATGTCTATTCCTCAATTAAAATTCTATAATCCACAATCCTCTTTTCCTCCATCACTTCACCACCCCTCAAGGTGTATGCCAATGTTGTTTTTTCACGACATTCCAATCCATTCACAATCAAGTTTTCTTACACCTCCTCCATTATCCAACACCTACTTTCCAACCTTTCATCCATCGTATCCAATCCTTTGCATCAAATTATCCATTTCATTTCCCCTCCTACCAACATCTTTGAGCATACCTTTCATATCCATGGTCCATTATTGCATACCATTCAAGAGTATCGTCCAAAGAATAAGATGCTAGAGTCATTTGTCTATTTACTATCATGCATCCATTATTGTTGAGAAAGGTAAAAAAAATAATAATAAAAAGTAAAAGAAATAGAGAAAAATATTGAATTATTCGCCCACTACTGAAAACTTGGCAAACAAGCGCTTTGGGAAAGTACCATGATGAAAATCTGGCAAATAGGAGTCATGCGTAATCTATGAACATCTTGTGTTCCATATTTGGGGGAAAGTTTTGGTCCATGTTATCATATCATATCCCCCATCATGTCATACTTGGGGGTAGGTTTTATCATTGGTATCTTATACATCACATCCTTCATTACCCTTTTCCCCTCATATTCATGATCCTTCTTTGCATTCATATTTTTGTTTCCATCTTTGAGCTTGCGTCATCCATTATCCTTTGTCCCACATATCCATCATCCTTCTTTGCATCCATATTCTTGTTTTCCCTCTTTGATCTTGACAAGGCTGAGGATTTTCATAAGTATCATGTATTTTATCTGCTTCACATTGCCCATATCCTTTTTGGTCATTATTGTTAATCCTATTCACATTCCTTTTAGTCCTTATCATTGGTCCTTATCCGACCCTTTATTCTGTATCAGTTATTAGTCATTTTTATCTTGCTTATCCTTTCATCTCCTATCCTTGGCCTATTATTATCCTATTCGAATCCACCCCTTGATCTTGATATTAAATAAGGATGTAAAATGCAAAATATGTTTTCAAAAACCTCTTGACATGTCCATTTCTATGGACCATTTTCCATCCATCGCATCTTTCCATTACCCTATTATGTCACGTCCAATCCCTTGGCTTGTAAGTAAGAAAATGTTCTCCCTTTTTCAAAAAGTCCTTGGGAGTTAAATCACCCGCAATGCCATTATAAAATTGTCACCATTCTTCATCTCTCCATTGTCACTCCATCAACCCATTCATACATTCATAATGTCAACCTTTCTAGACACCAGGGGCAATCAAATACATCTTGTTGATCATTAATGTCTTAAAAAATCATAAAAAGTAAATAATGTTATAAAAAAATTAATAAAAATTATAAAAAGTCCTAAAAAAGAACAAAAAATTAAATAACTTTTAAAAATCCAAAGCAATAAAGTGTCAATTTTTTACACCAATTTCATTTTCATTTGTCATTTTTATTTTCAATAAATTGTCCCTTACTAAAAAGACAAACATTTCAACAGACACAATCAGGAGATGTAGAACCCTGCACTTCACGAATCACACATCAATAAACAAACCTTCATCAATCAAGTCAGCGATCAGTTCGATCAAAATTTTCATCATCAATCGATCACCATTATCTTGTCTTTTGTTACTTGCCTTATATGGGATGCCTCCTTCTCGAAACCATACATTGTCATTTTTTATCATGTGTCTTATACAGGATGTGTCCTTCCTAAAACTAGAAAAATTGATCATTATCATTATCATTGAACTATCAATTTTGGCAATTAGATTTGATTAGTTGTTGCCTTGCTTGGTTTAGTAAGTCTTATCTTTCATTGATTTCATTTTTGACACCATTTTCCTATGCTACTCAAGGATATCACTGAGTTATGAAAGTGGTCTGGATGGTTCATGGTCTTTTATTTGCTTTGTATTATCTATCATCAATTTTTATCTTTTTTTCATGTTCCTATGTTACTCAAGGATACCACCGAGTGGTGAGAGTGATCGTGGTGGTTCATGGTCTTTTATTTTTACTTTGTCTTCTATTGTGGGATTTCCTCATGAAATTTTGGGGCATGTACCATGACCCATAATGTATGTTTTTGGATGTATTGGGGCATTCCTTATCTGCATTATGTCTAATTTCATGCAAAAAGGATCAAAGGATCGCTCTGACTTCATATATGTCACGATGCGAGACATCCAATTTTCTATATCAAAAAGATCTACAAAAGACAAATAGTGCACTAATAAAGAAAAGCAAGGATTGATTTTCTTTAAATTTTAGTTTTTTTTCTTGGCTTGTATCCTTCCTTAGTCAGTCTTATTTTTGTTTGGTCAGTCTTATTTCAGTCTTGCGTACTTGGCTTCATTTTTTGAAACTTTGGTCTCTTCTTTCAGTTTTTTGCTCAATTTTTCGAGGGGGCACCCTCATGGCTTTTTGTGTTTGAGTTGTTCTTTTAATGCGATTTTTCTTTTATTCGTTGAAACAATGCTTAGGATTTCATTATCTCAAAGAGGGGCAAAATGTAGACACCTAAAAAATGCTCATCGCCCCTAGCTCCCATTTTTAGTCGTCTTTTGTGTCATTGACCAATTTTAGCTATTTTTTATAAATTTTGAGTGATTTTAATTATTTTTAATTTATTCTTCATTATTTGTCTTCTCATTTATTTTGATTAGTTTCTCATTTTATATTAAGTTTAATTAAATAATTTTCTCAATTATTTAATTAATGTCCCTATGTCCTATTGTCCCCTTTTTGCATAAATAAATTTCATTTATTTAGCTTTATTGTCTTTTATTTCAACTTCAATTTTAAATGGCATTTCTTTTCCCTTTGTTTGTTCGTTTCTTCTTGATGATTGTTCATTTTGTGTTTGTTTAGTTTTGAGCCTATTTTCTATTTAATAGGTCTTATTCTTCATTTTGAGGCTAACCACAATTCGAGTATCGTCATTTTGCTATTGCAATTTATACTTGTTTTTCAAATATTATTAGTGTAATTGTCCCTAAAGAGAAACATTAAAGGAGGAGAAAAAAACAAAGGAGTGCTATTGAGTTTCCATAATTTGAATTGCTATGTTTCATGTTATTTCTTTTTTATTCAAAATTTATTTAAAATGTTTCATTGAAGATTTGGGATAGTTGAATATGATTTAATGTTTTTTTGTGCTTGAGTTTTCATATTTTGGTACTAACTTTTTCCCTATCTACAATATTCTTATGGTATAACTTGAGATACTTATGCCCTGTAGAGGGTCCCATGGAGACTAACTAGGGAATGCCCAACTTGACCCAAATGAGGTCTGACTCTGGGATGACAAAAAAGGTTGTAAAAAGTGCCTTGGGTCCAACTTGTACTTTCAACGTATTTAACCATAAAGGGGGAAGTGATAGTCTATCATAGGCCTTGATGGTTTTTGATTATTCCATCATATCGTGATAACATCCATGCAACAAACAGGGTCAACCATCATGCCTCTAACAACAATCCCATTGACAGCCGTTGGGGTGTATAAAGGAAAAGGTTATTTTCTATAAGGGGCCTTGGGAGGGGTGGATGTTATATTAATAGTACATTCCCTTCAATTAGGTGACAATATGGGAGTGATCGTCACCATGTTGACAAAAGGACTATCACCTGAAAAAGGATGATTTAGAGGACCCTAGTTCACATTGGGTTCACCAAAATGTGGAGTATGAAATTTTCTACCCTCGAGATAGGTGAAACCCTGAGGAATAAATCAACCTTTGCGCCACCTCACTTTACCAATGCTCTGGTGAGCTAGGGTGATCAAAACAACTAGATTGATGAAGGTGTATGTTTTAGAGTTTAAATGATATGTTAGGTGAAATGAAAGAATTAAATTAACTACAAAATATCAATAGATAAAAATATTTTGACTATTGGAAATGAAACAATTAACTGCCATGATCAACTACCATGCTCTGCAAGCTCATTTCTTTAGACACCCATGTGAGTCTAGTACGATAGCACGGATGCCGGACATCTGTGGAATGCACTTTCATCCTGTACATATAGTGCACAGGGAATGAGACCAATAATCAGGATAATAACTAAAAAAAGCTATACTTATAACCAAAAATAAGAAATGGAATTTGTAATGGAAATGACAAATATAAAAGGAGAATGGGAGAAAAATGCTCTCACAACAAAGGAAGTTGAAGCATCCGACAAGTTGCTCCACTTTCTCCTGGAAAACCTACACACACAAAGAAAGAGAACAATGTTGGGGTTGTTTGGAGACTTTCCTTAGTCAATATCTTGCTTTGGTATTTCCACCTCCACGGTAGCTTGATAAATATATAACTGATAGATAATAGACAATGATAGATAATCAAATAAAAACACTATGATAAGAATGATATGAAGAAAATATGGTGAGAGACTCCCCTTCAAAGCTACACAGTCAGAGCTTAATGGAGTGAAAGCAAAGTGGCTATGGTGGTGAAGCCAGTATGTTGTGAAGACCTTGAATGTTGTATAGAAGCTTTAAAAATGCAAGAATGAGCTCAATTAGTTGTAAGAGAAGTGTACAATGAGAACCAAAAATATCCAAAGAGGTTGAGATAGTGTCCCAGAAGAAAAATATAGTTCACAAATAGATTTTTAAGCCATTCAAATTATTCTTAACATCGGTGGGTGGTGATGTGTTACACTATAGGGGTGATAGTTGTAATGTTTAAACGAATCACTACACATCTGCAAATTTTTGGGATGATTGTGTGTCATGCAGATGTCTTTGTGGCATGCATGCATCCTGTGTTGATCAGTCTACATGGTCATTAATCGTGGCGAAAAAGGGAGATAGAGGGACGTGAAGACTTGCATGGAATTTTTTTTTTCAACTAATGTGGGAACATCACAAAATTGTAAATTACAAAAGATGCAATTTTAAAAAACTACACAAACATTTTAGAATTAATGAAGATTTATGCATAAATCTTCTTTTGATGACAGTAGAAGAAAATTAGCAATGGATTAGAGCTTCAAAATTTGCATAGGTGGTCATCACACACTTTTAAGAATAGTAGTTAGGTTTATGTAGCTTACACAATCTAATCACATATAACGGTATGAGCAGATTGAAAAATCAAGAAAGTATAGAGGCAAAACCTACAATGACATAATAGAAGAGCTAGAGGTAGAATATTATCTCATGGAGATTTAGTTATATCACAACCCAAATTCTATGAAAATTTAATTAAATGGAATCATGTAACATAATTGAATCAACTAGAATGAAACTCCTTTTGAAGGAAATGTCCTCTCGATAGATTGAAATTGATAAGTCAAAGAAACCTTGAAAATCACAGAGAAAGGAGAATCTTGACATTTGTGTAGATTCTACTAAATGTGCACTTTTGACTATTTTCAGTTGCAGACTGTCTGGAAGGTCCTAAACTCCCCATATCCAATCCAGTGCAAGCACCACCTATTCTCGCACACAAAAAGAAAGGAAAATGTTGTGTAGAAAGGGATTTTCCTCAGTCAAACCCCAATGAGGAATCAACCTTGCAATAGACATGAAATATGCATGAAAGGAAAGCTTGTAAATGTAAATTAGATATTAGATCTATAATGTAAATGTGTATACCTTCATAAATAGATTTTGAGGTCGTAATGTATATGGAGATGTTTATAATTTCTTGAAATATTGTTGTATGTAGTTGTTGGATCCTGTATAATAGAGAAGAATCAAGGATGCCCTTCACAAATGCATAGATCTACAAGTACTGCTCAAATTTTCAATGTTGTTATGCTTGATTGACTCTTGCCTTGAAAAATAGATCAATAAACATGGATAGAGAAAGAATATTCTTTCTTGATTGAAGTATCCTCTACTTGGCCTTCACAAGGGAGAGAATATTTATATAATGGAGAAGATTGGCTTCAAAGAATGCCTTGGATGCTTGAGAACTTGAATGCCAACTTGGATCTTTATACTAGCACTTTAAATCTTGAAAGAAATTGCTCAATTCTTCTTGTCTTATTGTCTTATGACTAAGTGAGGATAGGTGGGTTGCTTATATACCTTTCAAAATATTTTGAAGCTCTAACTCAAAGGAAGTCAATGAGAATTTAGATTTCCTGCTTAACCAATGAGAGAGGCCCCTGATTTGAATTTCGAGGAAAACCACAAGGAATAGTTTGGTTGGGGTGACCTATTCACCCAAAAAAGTCAAAACGTTTTTTGGGAGTTAGGAATGTAGAGATGTTGGAATGATGAGTACAGAGCTGGATCAAGCATAATGGACATGAAAACTCGAGAACAATAAAATGAGGCCTAATTGAGCACTTAATCATAGGTTCTTAAAATTTAGAAAAATATATTGATAAACAAAAATAAAAAAGTATTTAGAGTATCCTTGAATAGAAAAAAAATCAAGAGAAACACTAGGGGGATCTTTACATCCTTATATACTCTACTAAGAATTAAAATATAAAGCACATCATTTAAGAAGTCCTAAACATGTGTAAGAGAGGGAAACTTAAAAAGGAAATAGCTTCCTAAAAAACCCATGGTATAATGAAGAATGCAATACAATGCAACAATTGCTAAAGAAACTAGCAAGAATAAAAAAGGGAGACCAAAAAAGTTATGAAATTTTGGTAGACATAAAAAATAAAATATACACAAGAACTAGACCTAAGGACTTGATTTACTTATGAAAACATGAATCAAAGAGAATTTGGAGGAAGCTCTACATAGAAAATATGCAGGTGAAGAATAATATAATGAGGAGTTAGCAGTTGGAGTATGAAAAATATTTGTGTATTGTCGGAAAATGGAAGCACTTTCATTTAGGACTGGTTTAGCCCTCCGAGTAAGTGGTTTGGGGTCATGTCAAACACCTTGAATGGGTCTTTGACTTGGATCTGGTTTTTCCCCTGTCATGCCCTATTTTCCACTTCTATCCTACCTATTTCTGGTATCCTGATCTAAGATTTTGAGGTTCTTGACCTCTGGGTCAAGGTCAACCTCAACCCTGACCTAGGTCAAGGTCACCTTGACCCTGACCCAGGGTATAAATTTCAAATTTAAAATATTTACATATGTCGTGGTTTGGAAAGAATTATTTCCCACTTCTGGGTCGGTTGTTTCGGGCTCCGAAGTGGCGACTCTTAAAAATATATTTAATATAGGTCCACTTCTAGGGGTATGAGCCTAATTGGAATTTATTTCCCATATGTCAGCCTCTCTAGAAGTTTGTGCCCTAGACTAGTATATAAGGAAGCCTTTCTCCTCTCATTTTCTAAGGATGCAACAAGGAAAAAAGACAAAGAATCTAGGAAAGGACAAGAAGGATAATCTATGCATAATATATCAAAGCCCTTAAAGGATTCAAGCTCTATGGAGCCCTCTTGTTGAAGATCTCTCCATCCATATCCATTCAAGCTTCTTCCTATTCTAAGATCCATTCAAGATTGGTGTTGAAGATCTAAAGGAAATTGATTTGAGACATCCTATATCCTACATTCTAAATTAATTTTTTACATCCATACTTGTGGATCCAAGGATTCAAATCCCCCACAAGGGTTTCAACATAAGCAAGGTGAATTGTTCTATTTACTTTGTTTATTACTGCAATTTCAATTCTATTTTAAGGTTAATTCCAAAACTGGGGTTTGACCAAGGCAAACCCCTCCCCCAACAAACAAAACCATTTTTTTATTATAGATATAGGTACATGACAACGAATTACAGAGCAATTTTGGATACCCTTTTCAGAAAACTCTTGGGATCCGCAAACAGATTTTCCGTCGGAGCAGTGCAAGTCAAGGTCGACATAAAGGGGTACAATTATGCCCACGTATTTGGGTCAAGGTTGACCTTTCTTAGAAAAGAAAATGATTTCTGGGTTTTCTCCATCTCTGTGTTTCCAGACCAGAGCAGGTTGCAGAATTTCTAAAAACTCAGTACATACACCAGAAAATAGCAATTTTTAGATCTGCTATACTTTGAGGTTAGTATTTATCTTTGATTAATTTCAATTAATATTTTAATCATTTCAGATCTATTACACACTCCTCCAAAAATGGAATGTACGATTTTCCTCTTTCTTCTTGTTTCTAATTGATTGATTAATTTGTGCATTGACCATTTTCTTGTGGTTACTCAATTTGGATCTTTCCTTCATGAATTTGGGGTTAAGAGGAGAATCTTACCTTCCCCAACTTTTCAAATGTAAAGGTTATTATTTAGAGGTGCAAGTTTCTTGTTCCCATTACCTCTTTACATTTTGGTGAACCCACTTACGACAACTCTTTCTTTTGTGGTGCTAGATTTACATTTCATGTTAGATCTTGCATGCATATTAGATTAACCTTCTTTTATGTTCTTGCATTTACATTTCAAAAATTTGAAAACAAATCATATAAAGCAAAAATACAAAAAAATTCATTTGTTCATGCCTTGTGTTTTCCTAATTTATTTCATTTGCATTGCATTGGTGTATGAGCTTTACTACCTCTAGTCCTACTTATAATATCTTGGTTAGAAGAAGTCAGAGACTTATGGGTTCCTTTGATCCCGAGTCTTCCTCTCCTTTCCTTAGGATCCTGGATGAAAATTTGATTACTCATGACTATAATCCTTCTACGGAGCAAAACTCTTCTCACTCATCTCATGATGAGGATGATGCTTTAAGAGTTACTCCTCAACAAGTCCAAAAAATTTCAACTGAACTTGATAAAATGGGAAATTGGCTTATTCAAGAAAACCATAATCAATATTGTATTCAAGCTATACTAGAGGCCCTTAAGAAATTCCTTTGTGATAGTGATCAAGGTGTTAATGTCTTGCGTGGTATCACTCATCTTGTGCATTTAAATGTCAAACCTTTAGCTCAAGAAGCTCAAGATCTAGGATTCACTCCTCTTGTCACTAGTATGGAACCTTCTTCCATTCCTTTACCTAGAATTCCTACTTATAATTATCCTTTAATAACTACATCTCTTCCATATTCCAATCCTCTAGCTTCGAATCTTCCACTTCCATCTCTTCCTGTGAGTGTTCCACCGGTGTCTCTACCTATCTCACAACATTCTTACCATAGTGTTCCTTTTACCTAGTCCAACCCTCTTCTAACTGTGGTACCAAGTGTTCTATTGGTTGTGTCTTCCATTCCCTCCGTTTCCTACACTTTTCCTAGTGTTCCTAATGTTTCTATGCCTCCTATTTCTTCTAATGATTCCACAATCATTACTCTGGCGCAAACTGTGTCCTCTTTACAACAACAACTTGCGTCCTTAACTCAATCGAAGTTTAGTATTCCTACATGTGACATGGGTAGTCCTTTATCCCTAGACATTATTCATGCTCATGTCCCTCAGCAAGCCGATATGCCTCGTCTTGAGAATTACAATGGTAAGGGAGACCCTGTCACTCATGTTAAAACATTTCAAATCCTTTATAGTGACTATGCTCATGACCATAGGATTTTAGCCAAGTTGATTGGTAGAAATTTTCATGATAAGGCCTTGCAATGGTATTGTTCCTTGCCTCCTTATTCTATTGATTCTTTTCCAAAACTTGCTAATGCCTTTATCCAACAGTTCCAAAATAACATTGGTCTGCAAGTGTCCTTAATTAATTTGATGCATTGTAAAAAAAATACTAAAGAAAAGTTGACTAAACTTATTGGTAGATTTAAGCATCTTTATGCTCAAATTTCTTATCATGTTCTTGATATTGAGATTCAACATATGTTTATTTCAAATTTGCAAAAGGATATAGAGATAAGATTCTGCTTACTGAATTTACCTCTTTTCAACAACTTTGTGCAACGCTTCATCATTATCAATTACAAGTGAGTCAATTTGAGAGAAACACTAAAATGGATATTTTTCCAGTTGATAGAGTGATGCTTCTCCTAATCCCAAGAAGTTTCAGAAACCTAACAACAATGTCAAGATAAAGAAGCAAGAAAATGCAGTTGTTGATCAAGTTGTTGTTGCATCCAATAATGTCAGTTCTGCATCCACTGCTTTTCGTCTGAGTCGTAATTTTACTCCTCTTTTTGAATCTTTACATTCTATTATGAGTAAGTTTTTGAATGCTAATATGATTAGTTTGCCTCCTATTCGACCTCTTCTTCCTACTACGATGGCATCCAAATCCTTTGATCCCAAATCTTTTTGTCAATACCATCTTCAGAATGGCCATGATACTGAGAAGTTTTATTCTCTAAAACATAAGGTTCAAGACTTAATTCATTCTAATGCTTTATCTGTTGATAATTTTGATGGTAGTGAGAACAAATCTGTCTCTCCTCCTAATCAAAACCTCCAAATCTATACGAATCCTTTTCCTACACATGATACTAATACCATTGTTCAACCATCTTCTGTGGATATTGTTTATGATTCAAAGATGGATGATCTCAATCATATTGTTAACCATGTGGAGCATGCTGTTTTGTCTCAACGTGTATCTCTACCCTAGCCTCAATCTCAACCTCCTGTTCAAGTTCCTCTACCTCAACCTCAACTTCAAGTTCCACCTCAACCTAAGCCTAAACTGAAACTTCAACCTAAACCTCTGAAACAACCTAAGAATAACAGACCTAGGGAATTCTTGATCACCTTTGATGATTCTAAGACTATTAAAGCTCTTGATGGTCCCCTCTACATTTATGCTAGGATTGCTAAGATACCTATGGGAGGTTGTCTTGTTGACCCTACATCCTTAGTCAATGTCGTTATTGAAGAAAACCTTTTTACGAAGAGCTTACAACATGATTGTTATAATACATCTAATTAATGTGTGGATCCAAACTTGTAATGGTTTTCTCTATCCATCATTTGGTTCTATTAACTTAGCTGTTGAACTTTGTGGTAAAGTTGTGGATACTACCTTCGTTGTTGTCCCTACTTCTGATCAGCTTCAAGTTAAGCTTGGTTTTCCTTGGTTGACTTCCATGCATGTCATTGCTTCTCCTTACATAAGTGTATTAAGTTCATTCATGACAAAGAAGTGAAAAAAATTAATAATAGTTTATATCAACCTTCTAGGCCTAGGGATTGTGCTACCCTTGACTTATTTTGGCCTTCATTACCTAATTCATGTTCTTCTCGACATGATAACCTTTTTCTCTCATATCAAGCCTATAAACATCACAAGATTGTTGAGTTAAGCATGCCTCAGATGGATCTTAACCGTGGTATTTCTCCTACGCCTTCCATACCTCCTTTATCCATTGCTTCTAGTTCTATTAATCAAGCTCCTAGTGTTACTTTTCAGCCTATTGAGAATCCTACTAATCCTCCTATGGAACCTGTGAAGGAACCGATTGTTGTTCCTCCTAGTTCTCAACATATTTAAAACAAGAAAAAACATAACCGATCTACCAATGAACGTCATAAGAAGCGTTGGGCTCAAGCTAAGGCTCGTGCCTTTGTTCTTCAAAGCTCTTTACCTTATTTTGACCAGCCTATGCCTGATGTGTTGGAAGAAGTTAATGTTAATAATCATGTTAAGATGAATGATTATGATGATTCTATTTGTATCTTAGGTTCTATTTCAATTAATCCTGATGAAGAAGATACTCTTGACGATCCTATTGATGCTAATGATGAATATGAGACTATTGATATTGATACTGATTTACCTAATATGCTTTTAACATAATTGATAATCACACCTAGTATCGAACATCACGATTCTCAAGAGGATCCTTGTTTGGAACTGGCTATTATTCCTATTGTGTTAGATATATCCCCTCTTGTGAGTTTCCCACCTTCCCTAAATGATATAGACCGAGATGGGGAGAGTAGGAGATGCACTTGATTGGCTTGTCCTCCATGGTATCCTTTTATGTGTTTTCTTGTTGTATTGTACTTCTCCTATAATGTGTTTGCTAAAAGTTTGTTAGATTCTTTTATACGTCCCTAGTTACTTTGTTGGTGCAAGGTGATAAAAGAATTGAACCTGTTGTATTATTCCTCTATATGTATCTCTATTCTTCTATATGTTTTTTTCATGTTATGTTGTACCTGTGCTATTGTTCATAAATATTTTCCTTGTGTAGTCCACTTAGATTTGCGACATGGTAGCATTGATTCTTTTTGGTCTCCATGTTGTGGTTTGAAAAGACTCTTCTTCATAAGTGTTCAGGCTTAAAATTGTCACCCTAACTCAGGCATTAGGGCTACACGACAATTCCATCCTCACAATGGAAACCTCTCCTAGCTGTGGGTAGACTATGAGCGAAGAGGAATCTCCAGATTCTAGGCCAGTTCCTATAAAATATGGATATCACCTCCTGATTTGAAACTTGATGGGGAAAAGGGAAAAAGGATTAAAAATGAAAGGGAAAATGGGGTGATACACCAAGAATATATTCAGACTTTTGATGGAAAGAT
>MU223506.1:1008586-1021055 GCA_018584345.1 Thuja plicata
TCTTGTGTTTTCTTTCCTCCATTGTGATTGTAGTTCTACTTTCTTTGGGGAATGATGTCAATTCATTTGCAATAATATCATATATATATATATATATATATATATATATATAAAATCTTATGATCATACTGATCCCATGGTAGGTAGATCCCTCCTGTGTTCTCTGTATATTTATGTGGTATTTCCCTTGATTTGTCTTCGCTTGGGGGCATCTTTTAGTGGAAACGTAATCAGTGGAGTTGTTTATGCTTCCGTTAAAGCCATTGCTCATGTTAAAGTGTTAGCAATGTCTTTAACGTGGGGGCATATGCTCTGCTCACTTTTTGCACACACACTTTCAAAATATTTTCAAACTTAATTTTTTTTTACTTTTATGGATTAGAGACTAATCCTTAAAGCATGGATTTTTACCTTATAGGATCTCTTGATCCCTCCAGTTTCAATTTACAAAGTTTTTATCCCTTAAGGTCGGAAGGTGTCCTTAGACTGGATCTCTCTAGTTTTGGCTTTGATATTTTGGAATAGAATATTCCTGAGGGTGAATCCTTGATGGGTTGACTAGTGAGTAGCCACATTCACTAGGCGGTTCAACTCCATCTTTCTAGTTGCACTCTTTCCTTGTGTGATTCACAATGGGACATATGTTCTCATTGGGTGAGGTAATCACACCCTCTCTCTCTTTTTCTTTGACTGGTGATGTCTCTCTTATTGTAATCTTGGGGTTGAAAAAGACTTGAGTCCCTAGGGGCTTGAGGATTGCTTTGTCCCTTTGATTTCAATAAGATTATATTTTCTTTGTGGTCTCCTTTACCAAGAGTTTGCATCGAGTCCATACTCTTGCTAAAGTGGGGGCTAAATGTATCATCAGAAAATGAAAGCACTTCCATTTAGGACTGGTTTAGCCCTTCGAGTAAGTGGTTTGGGGTCATGTCAAAAGCCTTGAATGGGTCTTTTACTTGGATCTAGTTTTTCCCTTGTCCTGCCCTATTTTCCACTTTTATCCTACCTATTTCTGGTAGCTTGCTCTGAGATTTTGAGGTTCTTGACCTCAGGGTCAAGGTTGACCTTGACCCTGACCTAGGTCATGGTCGACCTCGACCCTGACCCTGAAAGGAAACTAAGTGTGCGGAAAATAGTTCCCTACGCTAAACTCCCGAGAAGAGGATCATACAAATTCAGATTTAACCTTTATCAATTACAGAATGATAATACAATAACATGCGTACATAGAAAAATGAGAATGACACAATGATTTACCCTAGGGAAAACCTTTCGGTAAAAAACCCCAGCACTCCAAAACCTGCACAATGTATTAATCAAAACTATTGTTGTTTAAAATACACTTGCAATGCAAGTTCTTTCAGGAGATAATCGATACTTGAAGACAAATCTGGCAGCATAGAAATATTCCAACAATCCACTAACTTCTCTCTGTGATTTGCACCCTAAAAATGCTTATATCATGCACTTCCCCTTTTAGGGCAACTTCCAAAGATAACTGTATTAGGGTTTTACCATTCTCTAGAAAAATAGGAACCCCACGCATTACAGAAGAGTGTATAGTACTCAACATAATCAGTTGCCACATGTCTTGCATGTCTTCACCTGTCATTGAATCTTTCACAATTAGCTCTTACAAATATTAATGACCATCATAGGAATCCATCATAACCATTTTAGTCCTGATTACCTTACACATTGTCCAAAGTGCTGACATTTGGCAAATAACCTCTTTTCACCTAGACCAAGTTTGATCATCCTTGTCATCTTCCAAGTGGAGTGAAAACACAACATGTCCACTCAACTAAATGGCAGAGCGGATATCAAACTTAAATACATTATTTTCAAACAATTAAATACAAAACAAATAATATCAAATGTAAGGAAATATACAAGGTTGAGACACCTTATTCCTAACAGACCCAGGGTCTAAATTTCAAATTTCAAAGATTTCCGGATGTCAGAGTTTGGAAAGAATTATTTCCCACTTCCGGGTAGGCTATTTTGGGCTCTCAAGTGGTGAATCTTAAAAATATATTTAATATAGGTCCACTTCTATGGGTATGAGCCTAATTGGAATTTATTTCCCATATGTCAGCCTCTCTAGAAGTTTGTGCCCTAAACTAATATAAGGAAGCCTTTCTCCTCTCATTTTCTAAGGATGCAACAAGGAAAAAAGACAAAGAGTCTAAGAAAGGACACGAAGGATAATCTATGCATAATCTATCAAAGTGCTCGTCTACATTGAAGAATTCAAGATTCAATTCATCAAGGAGATCCATTAGTAGCCATTGAAGGATTCAAGCTCTATGGAGCCCTCTTGTTGAAGATTTCTCCATCCATATCCATTCAAGCTTCTTCCTATTCCAAGATCCATTCAAGATTGGTGTTGAATATCTAAAGGAAATTGATTTGAGACATCCTACATCCTACATCCTACACTCTACATCCATTTGGTGCATCCATACTTGTGGATCCAAGGATTCGAATCCCCCATAAGGGTTTCAACATAAGCAAGGTGAATTGTTCTATTTACTTTGTTTATTACTGCAATCTCAATTCTATTTTAAGGTTAATTCCAAAACTGGGGTTTGACCAAGGAAAACCCCTCCCCCAAAAAATAAAACCTTTTTTCTTTGCAGATATAGGTACATAACAATGAATTATAGAGCAGATTCAGATACCCTTTTCGAAAAACTTTCAGGATCTGCAAACAAATTTTCCATCGGAGCAGTGCAAGTCAAGGTCGACATAAAGGGGTACAATTGCACCCCCATATTTGGGTCAAGGTCAGCCTTGCTTAGAAAAGAAAATGATTTCTTGGTTTTCTCCGTCTCTGTGTTTCCATACCAAAGCAGGTTGCAGAATTTCCAGAAACTCAGTACAGACACTAGAAAACATCAATTTCTAGATCTTCTATACTTTGTGGTTAGTATTTGTCTTCAATTCATTTCAATTAATATTTTAATTATTTCAGATCTATTACACACTCTCCTTCAAAAATGGAATGTAAGGTTTTCCTCTTTCTTCTTATTTCTAATCGATTGATTTATTTGTGCATTGACCATTTTCTTGTGGTTAATCAATTTGGATCTTTCCTTTGTGAATTTAGGGCTAAGAGGAGAATCTTACCTTCCCCAACTTTTCAAATGTAAAGGGTATTATTTAGAGGTGAAAGTTTCTTGTTCCCATTACCTCTTTACATTTTCCTCTTTACAATTTGTATGGACATTAAAATGAGAAAGATGCACCTCTTGTAATAATTATCAAATAAATCTTGCGATATAGATAACCTTTATCTAAAATAGGGAGATGAGTTCCTATCACCTAAAATCAAATAATTTTTTGATGATGACATTCAATATGTTGTGATAGAGTGGACAACTAACTTAGCCACACCTTTTGTCTAAAAGTAGGCACAAATAATCCCTTAAATTATCTAATTTATCATGGCCAATCCTCTCTTTGCAAACCTATTTGGAGCTTAATAAAACCTAGGCTCAACAGTCGGGTGTGGGAATATGGAACGAGAGTAGGGGAAAACAAAATTAGACCTAAACACTCAACTTTTGACCATTATGTCAGTTAGACACCTATTGAAAAATGTTTGGGGTAA
This sequence comes from Thuja plicata, assembly GCA_018584345.1. Lineage (NCBI taxonomy): Eukaryota > Viridiplantae > Streptophyta > Pinopsida > Cupressales > Cupressaceae > Thuja > Thuja plicata. The sequence continues at coordinate 1,012,203 of MU223506.1, forward strand.
AAAAATCTGAATAGTTATTGTCATTTTGAGGAATTTAAGAAAGAAATTTATACAATTCCCATGAGAAAATAATAGAACTATGAATCCTCACACATTAAAAGACAATAATTTATAGATTACATGAGCGATTCAAAGCTAAAATCAAAATGCAAGAAAGGTTAAGGTTTTAGGAGTTATATGTGTCAAAAGTAGCTACCCTTTATTTGGAACTTTGTTTGGGTTATACATTGACAAGATGGAAGATTAGATTAAATATTGGAGGGGAAAGTATCCACTTGGACAACTATGTGGTGAAACTTCAACTTTATGGAAATGACATATTTCCAGTGTTAGAGACAAACCAAGATCTAAGACATCATTCACAACTTCTAGAAATATTTTGTAAAGAAGTAGAAATTTCAGAGAATATTGATAAAAGTGTGTATAATAGGAAATGGTGAGCAATGGGCAATGCTAGAATGTAGATCACTCACCAAATCACGGGGATACCATTATACATTGGAATAAAAAACCCTTGCCTATAAGATAGATCTGGTAAACACAATCAAGTGAATTAGCGTGCCTGTTAGTAATAACTGAGAGGGGGGGGGGGTGAATCAGTGGCTTGAATAATTAATCCTTAAATCAACCCTTCAACTCTTATAACCACTAATTATTTCTCAAGTTACCTTCTGTCCTATAAGATGAATGCCTTGAATAACTTATATTAGTTTACTACTTGTCGGATTACTCTATTAAACCTTCTTCTTAATGTTTACCGATAAGCAGTCATCTATTTACTGAAATATAGTAAATATGCAGAGTATACCGATATATCTAGAATGAATTATGTAAGATACAATATAGTGAAGAAATGAATCATACACACATAACATATGGATTTTAACGTGGAAACCCTGTTAAGGGAAAAAACCACTGGGACTGGTACCCCAAATTTTCACTCTTCTAAAGTGAGCCTTGTTAAGAGCCAACCTTGTTAAAGGTTACAAACACACTGTTAGGTGTGACCTTGTTAGAGGATTTTATACATAGAGGTTGTCACTTAGTATCGGGCATCTAATGCTGCCATCCTTGAATCAACCTCTCTCTTAGACTATCAATAGGCATTGGGCATATCCAATGCTACTTTCATGAATCAACCTTTTTGGCACTCTTTTAGATGTACCTCAATATATAGAAGACTGTTAAGTCCTACTCTGTTAAGAGACTTGATGCTTCAATGGTTAAATTGAAACACTATGACCTGTTTCTAATGCAACTTTGAATTGCAGATTTTCAGATTTATTTAAGTACATTACCTCTCTGATCAATGTATCAATTCAATTCTTTGTGCTCCACTCTTTCTACTCTGTGATGCTGTGGTCACTGTTCATCGGTGTCTATAGAATTCCGTAGCTCTCCTTTAGCTTGATTAATCAAGACTGTATGCAGATATTCTTCATCAATTTCTCTTCAGCATCCTCTTTCTATTCATTCCCCTTAATCCCCTTTTTATACATTTTGAAAATGAATTAGACTTGTCTCTTATATAGACACGATATCCATTATTTCTTGATTCTTGATTCTTGGTGTGAAAAACAATCCAGCCAATTAGATTAAAGCATAACTCCTGATTTGTCTCGTAGATATCTTCTTACCAACTGTACAAATCAACTTTAAATCAATCACTTATCTTTGGTCGAATAAAACAAAGTAGACAACTAGTTCAGTCCTTATTTATCTCTACCAGCTAGATATTTTTCTATTTTCTGAACTCTTTGTTCCATCAGTCACCTTTGCAGTTAGTTGTCGGTGACAACTGATAGTTCCGTCGATGAGACTCCAGTTAGCTTCGTGATCTCCATCCGTCAAGCAATACTGTATTTTCTTCTGTCAGGTTACTCTTTGATTTTCTTGTCAGGCATTCTGTGTTTTTTCTTTGTTGGGCAACACTTTGCTTCCTATCGTCAGGTAACACTGTGACTGTTCCTCTTTTATTTTACTAATGGTGTGCACTGTGTTAGTGTTGTTTGTCACTTAGTGAATACATGACTTTTATGTATTGCTGAAAGCATAACCTTGGTTCCTTTGGTTCTCTAAAGTCTTTGGCTTTGTGTATATAACCGTACAGATGATATCAAGTTGACATCAATGACAATACAAATCATTAACTGATTTAATGCCTTGCATTATCTTCAACTTAACATTTTCAACCAGATATGTAGGGCGCTGGAAGAAAATTTCTCTTCTTATTTACCTAATGGTATAATAGGTAAGAAGAAGAATGACAGTAATAACATTCAAATTAATCAGAGATCTTTGGCAACTTGGACCTCGCCCCTTGAAGGTTGGGTTAAAGCTAACTTTGATGGGGGCAATGAAGGGAAACTCGGACATTGCTGGAGGAGGTGGATTAATAAGATACCATAATGGTAATTGTATTGGAGCCATTACTTCCCCCTTGGGAACTCAATCTAACCATAGGGCCAAAGCCATGACAACTCTCAATATTATTATGCTGGTAGAGGAACTGGGTTGTGAAAAAGTCTGGCTGGAAGGAGACTCCTTAAATACCATCAATAATATTAGAGGCAAGAATAAAGTTTCATGGAATATAGATCATATTATTGCAAAGATTATTAATGTGGCTTTGAATTTTAATTCTTTTTGTGTTTCTCATTATTTTTGAGAAACGAATCAAGTGGCTGACTATCTAGCCAACATTGGTGTAAAGAAAGATGTCACATGCAAGTGGCATGGGAACACAACCATTAATAAAGAGGTGGAATTATTACTTAATTATGATAGGTGTAATCATAAGGCAGGTGAGATCACTCACATTAATCATTCTGATTAATGATGATTTGATTAGGGGTACAGCGATGACGTCGTGCAATGTGAAACATCAAATTACTGATGAATTGCTTAAGATGCAAGTTTTCTGGAAAATCATTAAGTACTCTGTGTGTGTGAATAACGGTGTCCATCTTGTGATGAATACTAGTATGAAACAGAACAGTGAGAGAATTCAAATTGTAGAAGAAGAAGACATGGGTGGAGATTTGAAGAGAGAAGAACCAGTGGAGTGCAAATGGAGGGAACAAAATGAAGTGTGGAACAAGCTTAAGAAGGGTAATGTTCATAGATATTTGAGGCGTCTCCATGGAAATGACAAGGAGATGAAGAAATACTTTGTCAATGGCTGGGAGAATGGCACTGTGAACATCTTGGGTAAATCTCTAAAGCTCACCCTAGACCGTATTGTTGATATTACAGGCCTTCCATTGGATGGGAAGCACTTTTTGAAAGATAAAAAAGAAGGCAACAAAGGGTATAAAAAATTCCCTAAGATAGATGAAGAAAGGGCTATGCTTGTGAAGGGTGACCTTGATTATGTTAACCTGTCAAATATCAAGCAGATTTGGGCGTTTGTGATCCGGGCAATCATGGAGTACTTCACTTTGGATGACATGTACTCAAAGGTTTACAACTATCATTTTGTTAGGGTAAACCATTTCTGTCATAAAATTAGGGTTTGCTTTCCCTTCTATCTTTTAAGTTCACTCAACCAGACCATAAGTGAACTAAGGAGTAAGTCTTCCCCTATTTTACATGAGGGATTAATTTTTCTGATTACTGACTATGTCGAGAATCACATTCCCAACCCCATCCCCAAATTTATTGTGAATGCTAAGAGGAAAAGTCTGGAAGGGGCTAAGGGTAATAACCCTAGTAAGGAAAGTGCTAAAAAAAGCCGTAGAGGCCCTGTTGAAGCAGATATTACTTTGTCTATTTATGATGATATTGAGGGAATGAAAATTGATGATGAACAAAATATTGTGTCATCAGAGGATGAGGTTTTTACTGGGAAGTCGGTAAAAATTGAGGAAACGACCCCCAATGTGTCTCTGGATGGAAAAGATGATGTTGAGGAGACCCAAAATTTGGAGAATAAAATTTTGGATGAAATAATAGAAGAAATTAACAATGTGATTGATACCCATATTAAAGCCTATACTGCTAATAAGGATGGGGACAAAGAACATAATCAGGAAAATCAGGAGTCTGAGAGGGAGTCAGGGGATACTAAAACCCACAATGATGACAACACTTTTAATAATGAAGGAGGGGAAGACCAGATTTAGGACTTTCAGGACTACCAAAAGGAAATAGGGGAAATGGAGACTGACAAATGCAACACAAAGAACACCGAGGAGAATATTGTTCTTGATAAGGATACCAAGAATACTAAGAAAGATACCAATGATAGTGAGAAGCCTGAGTACAACCGGGAAAACTTGAAAGCTGACCTTGAAGAAAAGAATGTCTATAACAGGAGGAGCCTAGAGGATGATTTGCGTGAGAGACAAGTCAATGTCAAAAGGGTGACTTCTATTTATTTTCTGCAAATGCCCAAAAACAAAGTAGAGAATAGCTACAGTATGGATAAGTGGATTCATGATGACATAAAGGAGATCAAAGACAATTATAAGAATCTGGAAAATAGGAATGCACTGCTGGAGGAAATTGTTGACAAAATGCACAATGATGCTTCCATGTAACAACAGGGGCATAATGTTGATAAGGTTAATAATATGGATACCAAGATCAGTACTATGGTTGACAACAAGCTTAGAAACATTAATGATAATATTAACAACAACATGACACTCATCAAAAATTTTACTATAGTTAGCAAAATGGGTATGAATAATTCCCTGGATAATCTTAAATCTCTTTATACCCTTCTGGACAGAAATGAAAGTGACAAGGCTAGGCAGGAGGAAGATAGCCCTCAGGAAGTTCACATTTCTGGCCCAGGATCTAGGACTCAATCCAGCACTAAAAATAAGGCCCAAGTCTAAACTAAAGATATCAAGAAATTACGAGACTCAGTCCAGAGTATGGAGATGCAGATGGTGGAAGTTTAGATGCTGGAGGATCAGTTGGAAGCTATTTAGTGTTTTGGGTTGCTGGAAGTTTTTTGCTATCCGTCTGCTGGAAGCTTTTTATCTATTTTGAGTTTTTGTGTTCTAATGTAATTTTCTGTTAAATTTGGGGTTTAGCCCTTTTTGATCTTCTATCTCTTTTGATAGTTCATTGTCTCCTTGTACTTTGTTGTCTATCTTTTGGTGCTTTGTAAAGGGTTTTGGGGCCCCTTCAAAACCTGCTGTTACCTTAATCAAAAACATTGTCAAACATTCAATCCGTTACATGTCATCAATATCTCCCTTTGGCATTGATGGAAACATACTATATTATCACACTATACTATTTCTAATACAATATGAAATACAATAGTTGAGTTTTATCAAACTACCATTCTTTTTGTTTTGATAACTGATAAATGTCTGACTGTCGGTAAGCTCTATTTTTTTTCTTAGATTTGATTCTTGCATCTCTCTTTATTCTGATGTGTTGTGTCATCTCCTTGTGCCAATTTATTTCCCTTGACTGTTCTTCTCTTTTGATGTCTTTCTCTCTTGTCTGCAACTCTCCCTTTGTATAATCTTTCCATACAATTTCTCTCCCTAAGGATATAATCTCTCCCTGTTGGAGTAATGTGCTAATAGATACTGTCTCCCTTTTCCAGAAGGATGTGATAATATGGATATTTTTTCTCCCTTTGAAAACAATGCCAAACAAATATTTTTCTCCATCCATAATATATTCCTTGAATTTCCCTTATCCCTTAGCAATACAACTATATGCTATGGTGCTTGGTTCTGATATATACCTGTCTGTATATAGATGTAGCTTTGAAGTTCATCTCTTTGCTTGCATCAATCATGAATGATATTATGATAATATGTAGGTTGATGCAGACTTCAGTCATTTTACTAACCAGCAGACAAGGGTTTGACCCCTAGTCTCTTTCTTAAGTACTCAAATGCATCCTTGGGTAGTGGCTTGGTGAAGATATTGACCAATTGTTCTTTTGATTGCACATACTCAAGTATCGCCTCTTTTTCTTGAACTTGTTCTCTCAAATAATGATACTTGATGGCAATATGCTTTGTTTTAGCATGCATGACTAGATTTTTGGAAATGTTAATTGCACTTGTATTATCACAATAGATAATTACTGGTTCTAGGATCTTCATATGCATACCTTCCAGTAACTGTTTGATCCATGTAACGTTTGAGCAATTTGTAGCAGCAACAACATACTCTGCTTCTGCAGTAGATTGTAAGATGCATCCTTATTTCTTGCTTATCCATGTGACAAGTCTTTCACCCATGAAGAATGCTCCTCCAGTTGTTCTCTTTTGGTCATCAATATTTCCAGCCCAATCAGCGTCGGTAAAGACCTGAAGTTCAAATTTGCCTTCTCTTATATACCATAAGCCATATTCCTCAGTATTCTTCAGGTATCTTAAAAAAATTTTCACAGCAATCATATGTGATTCCCTGGGGTTAGCAGAAAATATAGCAAAAATTCCCACTACATGTGCAATATCTGGTCTAGTGTGTACAACATACATGACTTTTCCAATCATTGATCTGTACAAATTCTGATTTACCTCTGTTGTCTTGTCCTCCTTTGTCAACTTACATCCAGTAGCCATCGGTGTTCCAATTGGTTTGGATTCTTCCATCTTGAATATTTTCAAGACCTCTTTAATGTATTTGGACTGTGTAATGAAAATACCTTCACCTTGTTGCATGATCTGTAGACCAAGAAAGAAATTGATCTCTCCAAACATAGACATCTCAAACTCTTATCTCATCTCATTAGAAAATTATTTGCATAGCATATCATTGCCTCCAAATATGATGTCATCAACAAATATTTCAGCAATCAAAGTGTTAGCATCAGTATCTTCTTTTGAATAAAGATTACTGTTTTCACTAGTCCTTACAAATCCAATACTTATAAGATAGGAATGATATCATTCATACCAGGCTCTAGGAGCTTGTTTTAATCCATACAAGACTTTATGAAGTCTACATATCATATTTCTCTTGTCTGGATCTACAAACCCTTCTGGTTGTTCAATGTATACCTCTTCTTCAAGTATTCCATTCAGGGATGTAGACTTGACATCCATTTGATATATCTTGAATCCTTTATATGTAGCATAAGCAAGTAATATTCTCACTCCTTCTAGCCTATCAATGGGTGCAAAAGTCTCTCTATAGTCGATTCCTTCTTCTTGTGCATACCCCTTGCATACTAGTCTTACTTTATTCCTTGTGACTTCTCCATTCTCATTCAGCTTATTCCTGAATATCCATTTTGTGCCGATGACATTCTTGTCATCTGGTCTTGGCACAAGTGATCATGTTTTTTTTTTTCTCAATCTGTTCAATCTCATCATTCATAGCACTTATCCATTCTTCATTATCAAGTGCAGCATTGACAGATTTTGGCTTAAACTCACAAATTAAACAATTTGAGTTTAAGGACTTACTTCTTGTTCTTGTACCAACTTTCTTATCTCCTATGATCTGGATCTCTGGATGGTTCCTTCTTACATATCTTGCAAGTACAGGTTCAACTCTTTGTCTATCAGCTTGATCATCATTTTGTCCATTTTTTTCTTCATCACCTTGCACATTATTTTGATCATTATCCTGACCGTCGGTATTTGCAGCCTGCCCGTCGGTTGCAACATTCTGTTGTTCTGGAATTAAGCACTATTGCTCAGGAGCTCTACATTGTTGGTAGGGTAGGGTGTCAGGTTACTCATTGTAAGTGAATTTATTGTAGTCCTCTGGTTGTTTAGTGCTTTTCTATTCATTCTTTTCTACAAATTCATTTATCTTTACATTTGCACTTTCAATAATTTTGTTAGAGGCTTTATTTAGGCATTTATAAGCCTTTCTCTTGGTAGAGTATCCTAGAAAAATTCCTTCATCACTCTTGGAGTCAAGTTTTCCATTTGTATCATATTTTAAGATATAACATTGACTGCCAAAATTTTTGAAATAACTTACATTGGCTGTGTATCCATACCATAGCTCATAAGGTGTATTTTTGGTGTCTTTCTTCAATTATACTCTATTCAAAGCGTAAATAGCAGTACTGATAGCTTCCCTCCAGAAGATTTGGGTGATGCCTTTCTCTATCATCAGTGTCCTTGCACAGTCAACTATGGAGCTATTTCTTCTTTCAACAATTCCATTATGCTGTGGTGTCCTTGGTGCAGAGACCTGTCTTTTGATTCCATGCTCATTACAAAAGTTAGTGAATTCATTTGATATAAATTCTCCTCCTCTATTTGATCTCAAACATTTTAGATCCTTACCACTTTGTTTTTCTACCATAGCCTTATACCATTTAAACATCTTAAATGCTTCTGATTTATCTTTTAGAAACATAACTGTCGTCATTCTAGAGTAATCATCAACAAAGAGAATAAAATATCTATCTCCATAGTAACTCTTTGTCCTCATAGGTCCACATAAATCAGTATGGACTAATTCTAGAATTGCATCAGATGTATGGGTTTTTCTTTTGAAACTAGACTTTGCCATTTTTCCTTTTTGACAATTCTTACACATGATATTGTCAGGCTTGGTCATCGTCGGTAAGCCTCTGACATTTCTCTTTTTTCTAATCTTTATCATGTTGTCAAAGTTCACATGACACAATATTTTGTGCCATAACCATATGTCTTCGTTTGTAGCATTCAAACAAGTGGAGTCAGTATCATTCAAATAGAATAAGTTACCTTTTTTCTGCTCACAGGTACCAATCAGATTTCCAAATTTGTTGAAGATCTTTGCCTTTTTATTTTCAAATGCTACTTTGTGACCTGAGTTATTCAACTGAGAAACACTCAATAGATTATAATTCAATCCATTTACCCAATAAGCATTCTCACACTTTATCTGGTTATTCAACATTATTGTTCCTCTACCTTCAAC
>MU223506.1:1021802-1051869 GCA_018584345.1 Thuja plicata
TAAGTAGGCAGTAAGGTTCTTAGAATTTTACTTACCACTGTATCTTCTTCTAGTACACCTCCAACTCCTCGGATAGCATTGACTACCTCTTTGATTCTTGTGTTGTACTGAGTGATGTTTTCACCTTGTTTCATTTTGAGATCATCAAAATTTCTTCTAAGGCTTTCTGCCTTGGCTCTCAAAACATTTTTGTCACCACTATGCACAAGCTTCAATTTGTCCCACATCTGCTTTGCAGTTTTGCATTCTTTGACATCTTCAAATTCAGCATCAGAGAATGAGGAAGCAAGATCTATCATCATGTCATTGTGTTCATGCTTCTCTCTCATTTATTCAATTGTTGGTGCTCCCGTGGGCAACACATATTCAATTTCTAGGAATTGAGTAACATCATTACCAATACCTGATAAGTGGAGTCTTATCCTGCTCTGCCATGAGGCAAAATTATCTTTGTTCAGCTTGGGCACATCTCATCTATTTATTTTGTGATCTTTGGCTTAGCTTTTTAAACCTTCCTTCTAAGAACACAAGCTTTGAAACCAATTATTAGTAATAACTGAGAGGGGGGGGGGGGGGGGGAATNGGGGGGGTGAATCAGTGGCCTCAATAATTAATCCTTAAATCAACCCTTCAACTCTTATAACTGCTAATTATTTCTCAAGTTATCTTCTGTCCTATAAGATGAATGCCTTGAATAACTTATATCAATTTACTACTTGTCAGATTGCTCTATTAAACCTTCTTCTTAATTTTTACCGATAAGCAGTCATCTATTTACCAAAATACAGTAAATATGAAGAGTACACAGATATATCCAGAATGAATTATGTAAGATACACAATAGTGAAGAAATGAATCATACACACATAACACATGGATTTTAACGTGGAAACCCTGTTAAGGGAAAAAACCACTGGGACCGGTATCCCAAATTTTCACTCTTCTAAAGTGAGCCCTATTAAGAGACAACCCTATTAAAGGTTACAAACACATTGTTAGGTGTGACCTTGGTAGAGGATTTTATGCATAGAGGTTGTCACTTAGTATCAAGCATTTAATGCTGCCATCCTTGAGTCAACCTCTCTCTTAGACTGTCAATAGGCATCGGGCATATCCAATGCTACTTTCACGAATCAACCTTTTTGGCACTCCTTGAGATGTACCTCAATATATAGAAGACTGTTAAGTCCTGCTCTATTAAGAGACTTGATGCTTCAATGGTAAAACTGAAACACTATGACTTGTTTCTAATGCAACTTTGAATTGCAGATTTTTAGATCTATTTAAGTACATTACCTCTCTGATCAATGTATCAATTCAATTATTTGTGCTCCACTCTTTTTGCTCTGTGATGCTGTGCTCACTGTTCGTTGGTGTTTGCAGAATTCCTTAGCTCTCCTTTAGCTTGATTGATCAAGACTATATGCAGATATTCTTCATCAGTTTCTCTTCAACATCCTCTTTCTATTCATTCCCCTTAATCCCATTTTTATGCATTTCTAAAATGAATTAGGCTTGTCTCTTATATAGACACGATATCCTTTATTTTTTGATTCTTGGTTCTTGGCGTGAAAAACAATCCAGCCAATTAGATTTAATGCATAAATCTTAATTTGTCTCGTAGATATCTTCTTGCCAACTGTACAAATCAGCTTTAAATCAATCACTTATCTTTGGTTGAATAAAACAAAGTAGACAACCAGTTAAGTCCTTATTTAGCTTTGCCAGCTAGATATTTTGTCATTTTTTGAACTCTCTATTCCATCGGTCACCTTTGCAGTTATTTGTCAGTGACAACTGATAGTTCTATCAGTGAGACTCCAGTTAGCTTCGTGATCTCCGTCCGTTGGGCAACACTGTATTTTCTTCGATCGGGTTACTCTTTGATTTTATCGTCAGGCATTCTGTGTTTTTTCTTTGTCGGGCAACACTTTGCTTCCTATCGTCGGGTAACACTGTGACTATTCCTCTTTGCTTCTACCGATGGTGTGCACTTCGTCGGTGTTATTTATCACTTAGTGAATACATGACTTTTATGTATTGCTGAAAGCATAACCTTGGTTCCTTTGGTTCTCTGAAGTCTTTGGATTTATGTATATGACCGTACAAATGATATCATGTTGACATCAATGACAATACAAATCATTAACTGATTATTGCCTTGCATTATCTTCAACTTAACATTGTCAAACATTCAATTAGTTACATGTCATCAGTGCCAACACGGGATCTATGTTTTATAGCGTTGAATTTGATTGATTCCAATAGAAATTGTAAATGATATGTAAATATGAGTAAAAAATATGATATAAGAAAGAAAATCCATATAATTAGAGATAAGAATGTGTGCACCTGAAAAAGAAAGTGAAAGATTGCACTTCAAACTTGAATTTTACAACCTAGAAACTTGGAATTTGTGTCTGATTATTCTAGAAATTTTTGATCGAGAAAAGGTACAAGGCTGACCTTGTCCAGGGTTAGGTCTATCTAGATGACCTTGTACTGAGATATTTTGGAAAGAAATACAGAAAGGTATTGTCTGGGCCTCTGAATCTAGTTCTTGGATCTGCAACTAAACTTGTACTTCTATAATCTGCAGATCTAAAAAAGTGTGTGTGGGGTTATATAGGGGGTTTCCTTAGTCAACCCCCTATTTTGGTGATTCTCACCTCCACAGATAGTTATTCAAAAAGGTAAAATATTCTTTTCTCATGAATCTAGAGCATGTATAGAATTCTAATGAGCTGAAATGCATAAGTAAATGCCTAGATCTAACTCCATGTGTGATAATGCGAAACTCTAGCATGTAAATCCAATAATTTTTTATTGAATGCATGTAAATGAAAACATGAAAGTATGAAGCATCAATGCATAAATATGAAAAGAATAAGAAAATATTATGAAGTCCTAGAGGGAAAAAGTACTCCATTAAATCCTCAAAATTCATTTGAAATTCCATAATAATGTAGAAGTTGATGTCTTGAAATGCTTGATTGAAAATGTAGATTCTTGATGTGGATGAAGTCTTTAATAGAAAACCCTTGCTTCAATGGATGTCATCAAACTAGGGCTTCCACCTTGCAATTTCTTGTAAAATCAAGGCTTTCACCTTGCACGTGAATCACACATGCCAAAATGAAGCAAATATGTTACTTTTATAGTGATTTTGGGAGTCAGAATTAAGTAGCCAACTATAGATTTAGAAACCTTTTTAATCCATCGGAGTGGACCTAGGCCCTAAATCTGATCTCGAGATCCTAGGACAAGGTCAACCTAGATGACCTTGTCTAGGAAAAGGCTGACCTAGATAGCCTAGTCCCCAAGGAATTTGGTGAATCCTTAGAGATAGGTCATTGTCAATCCGACGGTGTGAGATCCAAAACTGTAGTGGATTTCCATGAATCTCGAGGCTGAAAGAAAGTGAAATAAGGCCTAGGGGATGAGATGAATTTTGTGGTTGGAGCTAAATAGAGGAGGATTTTTAGAAATTATATCCTACCTTAATTTTTCACAAGATAGAGATATTAGATGACCTATATTTGAATTAGGTATGCATTAAGTACAATTATGAAGTCCTAGATTGCAAATGTATAATGTAAATATAGTAAGATAGGTGCTAAACAATCATTAATTTGTAGAGAACAAAAGTTCTTAATATTTAGGATGGTAAAAAGTACATTCAATTCTCTCATTAAAAACTATTCAATTCTCTCATTAAAAACTATTTTACTTTAAAACTAAAAGATGCTCTGTTGAAGTAGCATCAAAATATGACTATCTTGGTTTCAATTTTTATTGCAAATTCAACTAGTATAAATGTAGGATGGAATGAATACAAGGAGATTGGAAATATCTTATGCTCCAAAACAAAATTATGAATTCAAAGATATGATATTTGAAGACCAAAAATATCCTATTTGGGTTACTTTTACCATGAGTGGTGTTGTATGGTTGTGAAGTATGGTCTAGTGGAATATTGAGCTTGGAATGCAAACAAATATAAAGAATCCAACAACATCGAATAAAAAAAATCATAATTAAAACTTCAATTCTCTATGAGATTATCATCATAGGAACAAGCTCTTTCCTTTAGAGGGAATGACTATGATGTGGTTATTATGTTACTTGTTCAAAAAGAAAACATGAAGTGTATTATATGGCCCAGGGTTGCAAGACAAAGGCTTACACAATAGGAAGAAAACATCAATGAAATATATCACAAATGAATATGTAATTAGGAAATTATCCTAAAGAAATGTATGTGAATGACAATTTTAGAGTAGTGATATGGAGTAGATAGAAGAAAAAAAAAATGACAACTCTATATTACATAATTTAACCTAATATACATACATTGTGAAAAAACATATAAGGTTGAAATCAAATGGAAGGTAAATATCTTGATTTCTCAATTAAGGACTAGCTCTCGTAGGCTCATAAGTGAGATGCATAAATTGATAGTACTTAAAGAAGAGTGAGAAGAGAGAGTTTGTTATTTTTATATCACATGGACAATAAAAAAAAAGGAAATTTGGATCCTTGGATTTCCAAGGTACATGAACATTCAAGATAAACATGAGGAAACACTATGAGTAGGTTCCATTGTAGAGTTAATGAAGGAAAATAATTAAAAAGTTTGAAAGAACTACTAACTCAAAATAGAAAGAGAAGAGATGGAGTTACAAAGCATGCACCTATCCTATCAAATTTGAGTAGTTTAATCGATCTGCATAATTAATTCAGTGTCATGGATGTAATCAACGTCATTTCTTTCTTTCATACATTCATTCAAAAATTAAGGCATTTCCCTACCACAAATACTTAAAGACAAAATGTGAAATACCTTTTTATATTTTCAAGGAATGCATGTACATAAAGGTATTCTACCAAGTATATTTTACATCTTATAAATCTTCTACATAGGAAAATAACATAAAATTAATTGTAATAAACATGAATGCATGAATATAAGTTCTTGCATAAAGATTTGATAGGGCTATGCAAAATATATCTATGCAGTCAAACTAATGATATTTGTAGTAGGGTTATTTATCTAGTTTCATGAATAATAAATTCTCTTTAATTATGAGTTTCTTCCTTTTATTTGAGTTGTTTATTTAAATGTGGCAGTGTCTTCATTATTAAATCTATAAGTAAAGTCTATTAATGTCTTCCCATTCTTATCCTATAGACCATTGTTAATTTTTTCTAAGATTATTTTCTAAGTGATGAAATCATAATTTATTTTATTTTTGTTCTCCTCTCCTACTTTGGTCATCAAGGGAGTTATCATCTATGCTTCTACCATAATGGTGTCTAACAATATTTTCATAACTATGTGTTTAAAATTAAGTTGAATAAATATAGGGGATATTATGAATAGTAGGAATATGGAGAGATATATTTTGTAGGGAGGAAAGGAATTCTATAATCTCATTAATGTTGTTCATTAGAATGTTCACTCTTGGGAGTGAATTTTTTGCAAAAAAAAAAAAGCCCTTATTAAATGGATTATTTTCTTCATTTTCTCTTTATTTATATCAAATCCTACCAATGTGCACTTCCTATTTATCCTACCTATTGAGTGCCAATGCAATTCATAAGTTGAGAATCAATGCAGTTTATTGTTAAATTTTCATCCACATAAAAGTAGTGTTTCTAGCCACTCATTTCTCATGTGGCAATCCTTTTGGCAAGAATAAATATTTTTGTATCATAATTCCTCTTTAGTCTCATCTTGAATGGAACATTGTATAATAACATACCAAGTACAACAAGAACATGTCTATGATCAAAAGATATGTTTTAATCTCATCTTAATTTTGATCAATACATCTTTAACTAAATCACTAAATTCATCATTTGTCAAGGCCAATATTGTTAGAAATATATGTTTGGTTTTCTTTTGTCATTGATGTCAAACTTTTTGATCCAAAGGTGTTTGTGTTTTCTCAAGAACCGTGGTTTGGAATTCTACTATATTTGGAGAAGTAAGATTGTGAGTTGGGCAGGTTAGAGCTATTGAAGATATAAAATAGTGGAAGAAGAGCATATTTTCAAGTGTTACAAGATAGTGGAAGACATGTATGTGTTTAGAGGAAAAAAAGTAGGTATTTAGTACTACAAAATAGTTTAAGATAGGGATGTATTTTGGAGATTGTATTCAGTGCTTCAGAGTTATTTTCTTATGTTCGAAGTCTTTGGTTCTGTCTGGATGTCTTTGGTTCTATAATAGAGTTATGCAGTTGAAGGTGATAGTTATTTAGTAGTATTTTATAAAAATATTCTGCTCTAGAATACAAGGTTTAAGACATGCAAATGTATTTTTTATGGTATTCAGGTTTTGGTCTTGGTTGTGGTGATTTTTGGTGTTCCATAAATAATATTACCAAGTTTTACAGTTATGATTAGTCTTTATTCTAGTCTGGAAACATGGTGTGGTGGCTTCTAACTTTGATTGGTCGAAAGTGGTATTGTTCCTCTGTGGAGTGTGGATCTCACCATGGCATGTGGAGGTCTAGATACAATTGGAAAGATAGGTTGTTCTTTGGCTAGTGTGGCTTTACACATTTGAGTGGTGAAGTTGTTCCAGAAATTACAGATCTAGCATTGGGCTATGTGTAGCATGTTTGTGGCCCCCCCTCTCTCTCTTAGAGTGGATCATGCTTCTTAATTTAGGTTATGGTTATAAATTTAATGTTTATCTCTTATTCAAATGGGTTTATGTTATTTGTGGCCTATTCAATTAATGTTTATCTCTTATCCATATGGGTCCATTCTATCTTTTGGTCTAGATGGTTTTGGCATGAGACCTTATTACATTTTGTTGTTTCTATGGTCGAATTGTAATATAAACTATAAAATTATTTTAGGATGTTCGACCTTGTTGTAATCTTCAATGATCTATCTTGTATATAAGTAAAATTTGTGCTTTAAAAAAATGAAAGTGTGAAGTGAGTGAGTTGTGGGTGAACCACTGAAGATCTACAAGTAGAGTTTCAAAAGAGCATAAGTTATTTTATTTAATAGACAAGAAAAGGAAGAGACATTGTGCCAGAGTTGTGCAAATTGGTTGCATTATTAGGAGAATATATTTTTATCTATTATAAATTTTTTTATGTATCTTGTTCCTGTTCCTAGGACAATGAGTATTGGGTGTACCAGTTCTTTGTAGTATCTTGCTACTCAGGCAGTGAGCCTTAGTTTACAAGTCTCAACCTGTGAACTCATATTTGTACTTATTGTTGTATTGGAAGTGAGCCTCTAGTTTCAAGTATGAAGCAGTGAGATTCTACCATCTTTTGTAATCATACTATATACATCAATGAATTATCTTTGTGGGCAAGTTCTCACCATGGTTTTTCCTAGTTTGGGTTTTCAACGTATAAAATCTTGGAGTTCATGTGTTTCTTGTTTTGTTCATTACTTGATTAATATTTCATCTGATGAATATTGAAGTTAGTTGTTTACTCTAGTGTGATTTTGGTTTATGTTGATTCACCCCTCCCCCCCTCAACATCTAGTGTGTTCAACAATTGGTATCATAGAAAGGTTCCTCTTTAAGAAGATTAACTACTTGAGGCAAATCCGGGATGGCATAAAACTTATACTTTTAGGCTCCAATGTTTGATGGAACTAATTTTCCTTGTTGGAAGGACAATATGGAAGCGTAACTCGAAAAAAATTTAGAATGGTATTTGGGAGGTTATTCAAACTAGTTTCTATCCTCTCTTTGGAAGAACTCTGACTAATGATGAAGAAAGACAAAAAGAAGCTAATGTGAAAGCTAGAGAAATCTTTTTCAATGGTTTGTGTGACACAAATTTGTTAGTAATAAATGAGAGGGGGGGTGAATCAGTGGCCCCAAAAATATTCCAATTAATCAACCCAAAAATTTAGTACCACAATATTAAGCCTCTAATTATCTTCAGTCCTATAAGATGAATGCCTTCAAATATACTTATTAAATAACTACTGCTCGGAGTGCTTTGTTAAACCTTATTCTTAATGTTTACCGAATAGCAGTCTTTCAATTTACCGAATAGCAGTAAATTA
Organism: Thuja plicata; assembly: GCA_018584345.1. Classification (NCBI taxonomy): domain Eukaryota; kingdom Viridiplantae; phylum Streptophyta; class Pinopsida; order Cupressales; family Cupressaceae; genus Thuja; species Thuja plicata. Next base: position 1,029,858 of record MU223506.1, read on the forward strand.
CTTAGAGTATGTCGATCAATCTAGATTAGCTATGTGTAATGAAAAACACTAAAGTAATGACTCATAAACACATTGCCACATGGATTTTTAATGTGGAAACCCTGTTAAGGGAAAAACCACTTGGGACCGATAACCCAAAATGTTCACTCCTCTGAAGTGAGCTCGGTGAAGAGCCAACCCTGTTAAAGGTTACAAACACACTGTCAGGTGTGACCTTGTTAGAGGATTTAAAAGATTAGTTTGTCACTTGATATTAGGCATCTCTATGCTACCTTCCTTGTCCAAACTCTTCTAGTTTTTTAATGGTATCTGGCATCTCATGCTAGCTTCATGATAAAACTTTTTGATACTTCTTTGGATGTATCTCAATATAGAAAGGATCTTTAAATACTGCTCGGTCATGCTATCTTCATGATCAAAATTTTTGATACTCCTTGGGATGTATCTCAATATAGAAAGGATCTTTAAATCCTACTCGGTTAAGATACTTTCTGAATCAATGGTTAAACTGAAATAGTATGATTTGTTCACATATACAACTTATACTTGTAGATTTTTAAATCTATTGTAAGATCATTAAAACATTTTGATCAATATATTTTTTCAATACCTTTGCTCCACTTTTGTTTCTTCTAGGTGATGCTATGCTCTGTTGCTCTGTGTTTGCAAAAATCTCTAGCTTTTTTGTCAGCTTGATTGATCAGAACTGTATGAAGTTGTTCTTCATCAGTTTCTCTTTAGCATCCTCTTTTTCATTCACTCCCCTTAATTCATAATGAATTAAGTTGTCTCTTTATAGACATGATATCGTCGTTTCTAGGTTCTTGATTTTTTTGTTCTTGGTGTGATCCGCAATCTTAGCCAATCCTGATTTAAAGCATAACTCATGTTTTATCTCGTAGAAATCTTCTTGCCAATTGGACAAAACACTTTAAATCCTTTACTTATCTTTGGCTTTATCTTGTCAATAAAAACAATGATAACTACCAGTTAATTCTATATTTAGCTCTGCCAGCTAGATATTTTGTCATTTATGAACTCCAGTTAACTTTGGTGTTTTAACTCCTTGATAGCTTCGGTCAACACTTCAGTTCTCCTTGAGATTCTTTGTCAGGGTTGTCTTCCCATCGGGGTTGTCTATCCTTCAGGCTTCACTACAAAGTTCTGCTCGTTGGTTAACACTATAATTATGGTCATCGCTAATGCTTGTGATTCTTCTCTTTGGTAATGCTCATCAGTTTCTTTGCTCGGGCATCACTGTGACTTAAATTTCTGTGATCTCTGTGCATTGGGTTCCACTAGCAATTGGTGTTTGAAGTCACTTAGTAAATTCTTTTCTTTTATGCATTACCGAAAGCATAATATTTTTCTCTCTGATTCTCTGAAGTCTTTGACACTTTGATTATAACCGATTAGATTATATCAAGTTGACATCAATGAAAATACAATCCATTAACTGATTTAATGTCTTACATTATCTTTCTGCATTTCGGTGACCAAATTAACATCTTCAAACATTCAATTAGTTACATGTCATCAATCTCTCCCTTTGGCATTGATGGCAACACACTACATTATCATACTATACTATTACTAATACAATATGAAATATAAGAGTTTCATCAATCTTTCCTATTGTAACTATTACAAATGTCTAGTTCTTGGTAAGCTCATATAGCTTATATTTGTTTCTCGCAGAGTGGTTGTCTTCAATATTTAATCCCTTCACTAGATAGATGTAGCAGCTTTTGTCTCTGTTCTGATATGTGCTCTACCTTGATTGTTCCTCTTCTTGATAATCTCATTTTCTTTTGACAAGAATCTCTCCCTTTGTATGTACTCTCTCCCTTTGTTACTTCTCTCCCTTAGAAGGATATTTCATATGTAATCAATCTCTCCCTTTGAATATTGATTAACTGTATCTTTTGATTCTTAAGAATTTCTCTTCATAGATACTAATATAATATTTTTTGATCAATGAGATAATATCACCTTTATGATAATGAATCTCTCTCCCTTATGATAATGAGATAATCTCTCCCTTTGACAACAATTCCAAACAATTCTTTTCTATATCATCTTCCATCCCTTTATATAATATATTCCTTGAATTTCCCTATCCATCAACAATACATTGACTCTGGTGTTTGGTGTAGATTTGTACCTTGCTATGTACAGATGTATCTGTTGTTGTTCATCTTGGTGCTTGTGTCAAAATGAATCATCTTCTGATTGTGTGTAGGCTAATGCAACCTCCTAGTCAGCTTACTGACCGATAGAAAAGGGTTGTACCTGTAGTCTTTGTCTCAAGTACTCCAATGTATCTTTCGGTAATGGCTTGGTGAATATATTAGCTAATTGGCTTGCACTTGTTCTCTCAGATAGTAATACTTGATAGCAATATGCTTAGTCTAAGCATGCATGAATGGATTCTTATAAATGTTAATTGCACTGGTATTATCATAATAGATAATTTCTGGTTCAAGAATCTTCATATTCATACCTTCCAGCAACTGTTTGATCCATGCAATATTGGAGCAATTTGAAGTAGCAGCCACATACTCTACTTCTGTAGTAGACTGAGAGATGCATCCTTACTCCTTTCTGATCCATGTGACAAGTCTATCACCCATGAAGAATTCTCCTCCAATTATGCTCTTTCAGTCATTAATGTTTCTAGCCCAATCAGCATCTGTATAGACTTGTAGCTCAAATTTACCTTCTCTTTTATACCATAATCCATAGTCTTCGGTGTTCTTCAGATATCTTAGAATTCTCTTGACAATAGTCATATGTGATTCTTTGGGATTAGCAGAGAATCTTGCAACTATTCCAACTGCATGTGCTATATCTGGTCTGGTATGAACAACATACATTAGTTTTCCAATCATTGATCTATATAAGGTCTGATTTACCTCATTTGATTTGTCTTCTTTTGTCAGCTTACATCTGGTAGCCATAGGTGTTCCAAGTGGCTTGGAATCCTCCATCTTAAATATCTTCAGCACTTCCTTGATGTATTTGGACTGAGTGATATATATGCCTGCATCTTGTTGAAGAATTTGTAGACCAAGAAAGAATTTGATCTCCCCAAACATAGACATTTCAAATTATTTTTTCATTTCATTAGCAAAGGATTTGCATAACATTTCATTTCTCCCAAAAATGATATCATGAACAAAAATTTCAGCAATCGGAATATTACCATCGGTATCTTCTTTTAAGTACAGATTGATATTTTCACTAGTTCTTACAAATTCAATGCTAATGAGATAGGAATGAAGTCTTTCATACCAGGCTCTAGGTGTGTGTTTCAATCCATACAAGGATTTATGTAGTCTACATACCATGTTTATCTTGTCTGGATCAACAAACCCTTATGGTTGTTTAATGTATACCTCTTCTTCCAGTATTTCATTTAGGAATGCAGATTTGACATCCATCTGGTATACCTTGAATCCTTTGAATGCAACATAATAAATTAAGATTCTAACTCCTTCTAGTCTAGCAACGGATGCAAAGGTTTCACCATAATCAATACCTTCTTCTTGTGCATACCCCTTGCATACTAATCTTGCTTTGTTTCTTGTGACTTCTCCATTCTCATTCAGCTTGTTTCTGAATATCCATTTGGTACTGATGACATTCTTGTCATATGGTCTCAGTACTAGTGTCCATCTACTGTTCTTCATCATCCGTTCTATTTCTTCATTCATAACACTGACCCATTCTTCATTCTCAAGTGCAGGATTAACAGATATATGCTCAAAATCACAAAGCAAACATCTTGTTTTTAGTGAAATACTTCTTGTTCTCATTCCAGCCTTCTTGTCTCCTATGATTTGATTTTGTGGATGATGTCTTCTGACATACTTGGCAAGTTTCGGTTCAGTTCTTTGTCCATTATTCTGATCATCTTCTTGATCATCATTGTGATCTCCATCACTTGGTACATCATCTTGAGTATTATCCTGATTTTCAGTAATTATAGCCTGATGCTCGAGTGAAATGTTATGTTTCTTGGGAGAGATACACTGTTGCTCAGGTACAGTGTTAGGTTCTATATAAACAAACTTGTTTTAGTCCTCTGGTTCTCTTCCGCTTTCCTTATCATTCTTTTCTGCAAATTCATCTATTTTCACATTTGCACTTTCAATGATCTTGTTAGATGACTTGTTAAGACATTTATAATCCTTTCTTAAGATGACTTGACTTACTTATATTCAAAGAATATTTGAATGCAGATTCTATAGATGGTAAGACACTATTATCAAATTTATTCATCTCAAATGAAATCCGTCTACCAATCAGACTATCTAGATTAACTGTATTGTTTGCAACTGCTCTCATTTATTGTATAGAAGAAAATCTAATAGCATATACAGACAGTAAGGTTCTTAAGATTTTACTTACCACCGTCTCCTCTTTAAGTACACCTCCAACTCTTCAGATAGCATTGAATACCTCTTTGATTCTACAGCTATACTGAGTGATATTTTCTCCTTCTTTCATCCTTAGGTCATCAAACCTCCCTATTAGGCTTTTTGCCTTGGCTCTTAGTACATTAGCATCTCCTCCATGTATTGGCTTCAACTTATCCCACATTTTCTTTGCAGAGGTGCAGGTTTTGACATCTTTAAACTCAGCATCGGAGAGTGAGGAAGCAAGTTCAATCATCATGTAATTATGCTCATGATTTTATCTTAATTTCTCAAGAGTATGAGGTCTTGTAGGCAACACATATTCAGTATCAAGGTGTTGAGTAACATCATTACCAATACCTTATAGGTGGAGTCTTATTCTTCTTTTCCAAGATGTAAAGTTGTCTTTATTCAACTTGGGTACATCTCATTTGTTCATCTTGTGATCTTTTGCTTAAGTTGTTAAACTCCCTTTCTAAGCACACAAGCTCTGATACCAATTGTTAGAAATAACTGAGAGGGGGGGTGAATCAGTGGCCTCAAAAATATTCTAATTACTCAACCCAAAAATTTAGTACATGATATTAAGCCTCTAGTTATCTTTAGTCCTACAAGATGAATTCCTTCAAATATACTTATTAAATAACTACTGCTCGGAGTTATCTTTTAAACCTTATTATTTATGTTTGCCGAATAGAAGTATTTCATTTACCAAAAAATAGTAAATAGCTTAGTGTATACCGATCAATCCAGATTAGTTATGCGTAATGCAAAACAAAAAAGTAATGACTCATAGACACATTGACACATGAATTTTTAACGTGGAAACCATGTTAAGGGAAAAACCACTTGGGACTGGTAACCCAAATTTTTCACTCTTCTGAAGTGAGCTTGGTGAAGAGCCAACCTTGTTAAAGGTTACAAACACATTGTTAGGTGTGACCTTGTTAGAGGATTTAAAAGATTGGTTTGTCACTTGATATCAGGCATCCCTATGCTACCTTCTATGACCAAACCCAAAGTAGTTTGTCAAATGGTATTTGGCATCTCATGCTATCTTCATGATCAAACTTTTTGATACTCCTTGGGATGTACCTCAATATAGAAAGGATCTTTAAATCCTACTCGGTTAAGAGAATTTATGAATCAATGCTTAAACTAAAATAGTAAATGATCTGTTCACATATACAATTTATACTTGTAGATTTTCAGATCTATTGTAAGCTCATTAAACCATTCTGATCAATATAAATTTTTAGTACCTTTTCTCCACTTTTTGTTCTACTTGGTGATGTTGTGCTCTATTGCTCAGTGTCCGTAGAAATCTTTAGCTCTTTCCTCAGCTTGATTGATCAGGACTGTATGAAGTTGTTCTTCATTAGTTTCTCTTTAGCATCCTCTTTTTCATTCACTCCCCTTATTCATAATGAATTAAGTTGTCTCTTTATAGACATAATATCACCATTTCTCTCGTCTTGATTTTCTTGTTCTTTGCGTGATTCAAAATCTTAGTCAATCTTGATTTAAAGCATAACTAATGTTTTATCTCATAGAAATCTTCTTTCCAACTGGATAAAACAACTTTAAATCCTTTAGTTATCTCTGGCTTTAACTTGTTAATTAAAACAATGATAACAACCAGTTAAGTCTATTTTTAGCTCTACCAGCTAGATATTTTGTCATTTCTGAACTCCAGTTAGCTTCAGTGTTTTAACTCTTTGATAGCTTTGGTTAACACTTTAGTTCTTTTCGGGCTTCTCCGTCAGGGTTGTCTGTCCATCAAGGTTGTCTGTCCTTTGAGCTTCACTACAAAGTTCTTCTCATCAGTTAACACTGTAATTCTTGTCGTCGGTAATGCTTGTGATTCTGCTCTTCGGTAATGCTTGTCGGTTTCTTTTCTCGAGTGTCACTGTGACTTAACTTTCGGTTATCTCTGTCTGTCAGGTTCCGCTAGCTGTCGGTGTTTGAAGTCACTTAGTGAATGCTTGTCTATTATGCATTACTAAAAGAATAATCTTTCTCTTTCTGATTCTTTGAATTCTTTGACACTTTGATTATAACCAATTAGATTATATCAAGTTGGCATTAATGACAATACAATCCATTAACTGATTTAATATCTTACATTATCTTTTTGCATTTCGGTGATCAACTTAACATCTTCAAACATTCAATCAGTTACATGTCATCACCTTGATGGTGCAATGCATCTTTAGATTTAATAAAAAGTGTTAATACAATAGCTTTTACTCCACAAAACCTAGAAGGAAGTCATGAAAATACAATACTTCCACCATGAATATTGTAGTTTTCCACAATACTTGATGAAAAAGAAGAATGTCTTAAATGCTTGAAGACCTAGATACTTGAAGATCTTGAGAATTATTAGATGCAAAAATGTAAAGGACCTCTTGAAATCTTGATTGTAGATTTCCAAATGAGGAGAGAGAGGTTTCTTATATACCTCTCATAATATTCCAGGGCTCGAGACTCAAAGGAGGCTTACATAAATTTAGAAATACCACTAAATATACAACACAAACCCCCGATTTGAATTATAGGAAAAACATCAAGGAAAATGATGCCTTGGGCGTCCTCTTCCCACCAATCAAGTATAAAATCAAAATCATATGTCCCACATAGTTAGGGGATGTCATATTCTGAGGGACTGTTGATTAAAGGGTTGAAAAGAAGTACAAAGACTAAAAATAGTAACATAAGTCCCATGTTGATTAATAAATGATTAAATTGGTAAAATAATAAAGGAGTACACCTAAAAATAAGGGCTCACATCTATTAAATTAAATATTAATTTAAAGTAAAAAAAGGTCCAATGAGTGTTAGGAGAGTGTGAAATAAATGTAGGAACCAATACATGCTAAAATGGGGCTAAATTAAGCATCTAATTATAGGTGCTTACAATTTGAAATGATATATTTAGCCCCCACTTTAGTGAGAGTATGATTTCACCTCAAGCCCACGGTATATATATAAAGATGTGATCATGGGAAAACCACAAAGAGATAAGATAGCATTAATTTTAAAGACACAAGCCCCCAAACCAAGGATCTTAACTCATAAAACCATTTGCAAGGAAACATAAAACAAAAACAAAATCTTAAAGGTTATGAAGTTTCCAAGTCATCTAGTTGAAGATACCTTGGTAAATAAAATGTCTCCACCTCTAGCATCACACTCAGAAAACTGTTGCAAAAGCATAAGTGGTCACATGGAAAGGGTAAGAGCGCACATCAAAGATAAGACAAGAATTGATGATCCAATCTTCTAGAAAAGTGTGTTATTTTATAGAATCATGGAGGAGAGGAAAATATAACCCTAGATAACACAAGCTATCTATTTGTGTTGTGCTAGGTGATCCATGAGAGAGTTTAGTATAGAAATTTTGGTCTAGTAAGTTATGTTATGCTAGCCAATCCATCTCTAAAAATATGCACAAAGAACAGGTCAAATGGTCTAGCAAGTTGTGTGATGCTAGTTCAACCAATCCTAAGGATAACTAAGGAAAATATTGTATCTTAGGAAATTCACCAAAAATCTACAAAGGAGAGTCATCTAGCCCTAGCTAATTTTATTATGCTAGTGTACTCTACCTAAAATAGTTGAAATAATTAGAATATTTGTAACAAGGAGGCCCTATATGCCCCCCCCTTAATATGGAAAATAGGTCTATTGTAACATCATAAAGAAAATAGGAACAAGTATAAAGAACCTTTAACACCAAAGAGGTATCCCTGAAGTAACACCTAGTAACAACTCCTATGACGTCAAGGAAGGGACAAATGAAAAGAGATATCATGCAACAACTATAAAGGGATCCTTTTGAAGGATGTTTTAAGGAGGATGAAGATATTTTAAACAAAAATAACATAATTGAAGAAGGGGAAATATACAAAGAATTCACACCTTCCCCATTGCTAGGTAAAGGGATTCTTGATGAAGGATGGCACACTTTTAACTCCCAAATGAGGGATTTTTTTATTTGGAAATGCAATTTCAAACAAGGAAGAGTTTGTGATCAAGGATACACACATCTTGCATAAGAGAAAATTCATAATCAAAACAAATATTTTCATGTAAGAAATGACATCACATGATTAAAAAATACAACTGAACCAAGGGAAAATGGATCCTTAGAAAGGATGAGAGATTGAAATACTGCCTTCACCCCCAAAGTGGAGAGAGAAGAATAAGAATAAGGAGGACTATTATGTTTCTCACAAAGTATGATTGCACCTAAAATTGTGTTAGAATAACTAAGAGGGGGGGGGGGGGGGGGGGANGGGGGGGGGGTGAATCAGTGACCTCAAAAATATTCCAATAAATCAACCCACAAACTTAGTACCATAATATTAAGCCTCTAGTTATCTTCATTCCTACAAGATGTATGCCTTCAAAAAATCTTAACAAATGACTACTGCTCGGAGTTCATTGTTAAACCTTATTCTTAATGTTTACCAATTAGCAGTCTTTCATTTATTGAAATATAGTAAATTTCTTAGTGTATACTGATCAATCCAGATTAGTTATGTGTAATGCAAAACACTAAAGTAATGACTCATAAACACATTGACACATGGATTTTTAACATGGAAACCCTATTAAGGTAAAAACCACTTGGGACCGGTAACCTAAAATTTTCACTCTTCTGAAGTGAGCTCGGTGAAGAGCCAACCCTATTAAAGGTTACAAACACACTGTTAGGTGTGACCTTGTTAGAGAATTTAAATAGAACAGTTTGTCACTTGATATCAGGCATCTCTTTGCTACCTTCTATGACCAAACCCTGTGTAGTTTGTCAAATGGTATTTGGCATCTCATGCTATCTTCATGATCAAAATTTTTGATACTCCTTGGGATGTATCTCAATATAGAAAGGATTTTTAAGTCATGCCGGGTTAAGATAATTTCTCATCCAATGGTTAAACTAAAACAATAAATAATCTATTCACACATACAACCTAGACTTGCAGATTTTTCAGATCTATTGTAAGCTCTTAATACCTTTCTGATCAATGTATCTTTTCAATACCTTTTCTCCACTTCTTTCCACTCGGTGATGCTGTGCTTCTCTGTTGCTCAGTGTCCATAGAAATATTTAGCTCTTTCCTCAGCTTGATTGATTAGGACTGTATGAATTTGTTCTTCATCAGTTTCTCTTTAGCATCCTTTTTCTCTATTCACTCCCCTAACTCATAATGAATTAGATTGTATCTTTATAGACATGATATCACCATTTCTCACTTCTTTATTTTCTTGTTCTTGGTGTGATCTGCAATCTAAGCCAATCTTGCTTTAAAGCTTTACTTCAATTTTATCCCGTAGATTTCTCCTTGAAAACTGGATAAAACAACTTTAAATCCTTTACTTATCTCTAGTTTTAACTTGTTGATCAAAACAATGTTAACAACTAGTTAAATCTATCTTTAGCTTTTGCTAGCTAAGTATTTTTTCATTTTTGAACTTCAGTTATTTTCGGTGTTTTAACTCTTTGATAGCTTCGATCAACATTTTGATTCTCCCCGAGCTTCTCCATCGGTGTTGTCTGTCTGTCGGGGTTGTCTGTCCATCGAGGTTGTTTGTTCATCGGGTAACATTGTAATTATGGCTGTTGGTAATGCTTGTGATTCTGGTTGTCAGTAATGCTTGTCAAGTTTCTCACTTGGGCATCACTGTGACTTTTCTCTCAGTTTTCTTTGTCCATCAGGTTCCACTAACCGTTGGTATTTGAAGTCACTTAGTGAGTGCTAATCTATTATGCATTACTGAAAGCATAATCTGTATCTCTTTGATCCTCTGAAGTCTTTTGACACTTTGTATATAACCAATCAGATTATATCAAGTTGACATCAATGAAAATACAATCAATTTACTGATTTAATGTCTTGCATTATCTTTCTGCATTTCGGTGATCAACTTAACATCTTCAAACATTCAATCAATCATATGTCATCAATCTCTCCCTTTGGCATTGATTGCAACACACTACATTATCACACTATATTATTACTAATATAATATGAAATATAACAGTTGAAGTTCATCAATCTCTCCCATTATAACTAATACAAATGTCTGGCTCTCGATAAGCTCATATAGCTTACATTTGTTTCTTGCAGAGTGTGTTCTTCAATCTTCAATCCCTTTTCTGGATAGATGTAGCAGCTTCTATCTATGTTCCTAATATGTTCTCTTCCTTGACTATTCCTCTCCTTAATCATCTCTTTTTCCTTTGATAGCAATCCCTCCCTTAGTATGTATTCTCTTTGTCATGTTACTTCTCTCCCTTTAATGGATATTTCATATGTAATCTCTCTCTTTGGATAATTATTAACTCTCGCTTTGAATTCTTAGGAACTTCTCTACATGGATGATGAGTGGATAATGATATAATATCTCCCTGATAATGATATAATCTCTCCCTTTGAATCTTTTTCCCTGATCCTGATAATGAGATAATCTCTCCCTTTGACAACAATTCCAAATAATTCTTCCATATCATCTTCCATCCCTTTTTATAATATACTCCTTGAATTTCCCTATCCATCAGCAATACATTGACTCTGGTGTTCAGTATAGATATGTACCTTGCTATGTACAAATGTATCTTTGCAATCCATCTCTTTGCTTGCATCAACATGAATGATCTTCTAATTGTGTGTAGGCTGATATCGCCTTCTAGTCAGCTTACTGACCGATAAACAAGGGTTGTACCCCTAGTCTCTGTCTCAAGTACTCAAATGTATCTTTTGGTAATGGCTTGGTGAATATGTCAGCTAATTGTTGCTTTGATTGAACATATTCTAGTATTACCTATTTTTCTTGTACTTGTTCTCTTAAATAGTGATACTTGATTTCTATATGCTTAGTCTTAGCATGCATTTATGGATTCTTTGATATGTTTATTGCACTGGTATTATCACAGTAGATAATCATTGGTTCAAGAATCTTCATTTTCATACCTTCCAAAAACTATTTGATCCATGCAATATTGGAGCAATTTGCAGCAGCAGCCACATATTTTGCTTCTATAGTAGACTAGGAGATGCATCCTTGCTTCTTGTTGATCCATGTGACAAGTCTGTCACCCATAAAGAATGCTCCTTCAGTTATGCTCTTTTGGTCATCAATGTTTCCATCCCAATCAACATTTGTATAGACTTGAAGCTCAAATTTTCCTTCTCTTTTATACCATAAGCCATAGTCCTTGGTGTTCTTTAGATATCTAAGAATTCTCTTAACAACAGTCATATGTGATTCTTTGGGATTAGCAGAGAATCTTGCAACTATTCCAACTGCATGTGCTATATCTGGTCTGGTATGAACAACATATATTAGTTTTCAAGTCATTGATCTATACAAGGTATGATTTACCTTATTTGATTTGTCTTCCTTTGTCAGCTTACATCTAATTTCCATAGGTGTTCTATCTGGTTTGGAATCTTCCATCTTGAATATCTTCAACACTTCCTTGATGTATTTGGACTGAGTGATATATATGTCTGCATCTTGTTGAATAATCTGTAGACCAAGAAAGAATTTGATCTCCCCAAACATAGACATTTCAAACTCTTTTCTCATTTCATTAGCAAAGGATTTACATAACATTTCATTTCCCCCAAAAATGATATCATCAACAAATATTTTAGCAATCAAAATATTACCATCGATATCTTCTTTTAAGTATAGATTGTTATTTTCACTTGTTCTTACAAATTTAAAGCTAATGAGATAGGAGTGAATTCTTTCATACCAGGCTCTAGGTGCTTTTTTCAATCCATACAAGGATTTATTTAGTCTACATACCATGTTTCTCTTGTCTGGATCAACAAACCCTTCTAGTTTTTCAATGGATACCTCTTCTTCCAGTATTTCATCTAGGAATGCAGATTTGACATCCATCTGGTATACCTTGAATCCTTGGAATGTAGCATAAGCAAATAAGATTCTAACTCCTTGTAGTCTAGCAATGGGTGCAAAGGTTTCTCCATAATCAATACCTTCCTCTTGTGCATACCCCTTGCATACTAATCTTTCTTTATTCCTTGTGACTTCTCCATTCTCATTCATCTTGTTTCTAAATATCCATTTGGTACTGATGACATTCTTGTCATCAGGTCTTGGTACTAGTGTCCATTTATTATTCTTCTCAATCTGTTCCATCTCTTCATTCATAGCACTAACCTATTCTTCATTATCAAGTGTAGTATTAACATATTTAGGCTCAAAATCATAAAGTAAACATCTAGTGCTTAGTGACTTACTTCTTGTTCTCATTCCAGCCTTCTTGTCTCCTATGATCTAATTTTATGGATGATGTCTTCTGACATACTTGGCAAGTTTTAGTTCAGCTTTTTGTCCATCATTTTGATCATCATCTTGACCTTCATTCTGATCTCCATCGCTCGATACATCATCTTGAGTATTTTCCTAATTTTTGGTAATTCCAGCCTAATGGTGCAATGTTCTGTTGCTCAGGAGTGATACCATGTTGCTTAGGTAGAGTGTCAGGTTCTTCAGTGTAAACAAACCTATTGTAGTCTTCTAGTTCTTTTCTTCTTTCCTTATCATTCTTCTCTACAAATTCATCTATTCTTACATTTTCACTTTCAATGATCTTTTTAGAGGACTTGTTAAGACATTTATTAGCCTTGCTTTTGGTGGAATACCCTAGAAATATACCTTCATCACTTTTGGATTCAAGCTTTCCATTTTTTTCATCTTTCAAAATATAACACTGACTACCAAAGATTCTGAAGTAACTTACATTGGGTGTGTAACCATACCAAAGCTCATAGGGTGTCTTCTTTGTATCCTTCTTCAATTGTACTATATTTAATGTGTAGACAACAGTACTGACAACTTCCCTCCAAAAATTTTGAGTGCCTCTTTTCTCAATCATCAGTGTTCTTGCACAGTCAACAATTGATCTATTTCTCCTTTCAGCAATTCCATTTTGCTATGGTGTTCTCGGTGAAGATACATGTCTTTTAATTCCATGCTCATGGAAATAGTTAGTGAATTCATCTAAAATAAATTCCCCTCCTCTATCTAATCTTAAGCATTTCAATTCCTTTCCACTTTGTTTTTCTACCATAGCCTTATACCATTTAAACATATTGAATGCTTCTGAATTATCTTTTAAGCACATAATTGTCATCATTCTAGAATAATCATCTACAAAGAGAATGAAATACCTATCTCCATAGTAACTCTTTGTCCTCATGGGTCCACATAGACCAGTATGGACTAATTCAATAATGGTATTAGATGTATGGGCTTTACTCTTGAAACTAGGCTTTGTCATCTTACCTTTTTGACAATTCTTGCACATGATATGTTCAGGCTTTGACATGCTCGGTAAGCCTCTAACTTTCCTTTTATTTCTTATCTTTATCATGTTTTCAAAATTCACATGACACAATCTCTTATGCCACAACCATATGTATTCATTTCTAGCCATTAAACAAGTGGTGTTAATGTCATCAAGATAGAAAAGTTTACCTTTTGTCTGCTCACCAGTTTCGATCAACCTTCCTGATGCATTGAAGATCTTTGCCTTCTTATTTTCAAATGCTACTCGGTGACTTGTATTATTCAGTTGTGAAAAAATTAACAGATTATAATTCGGTCCTTTTACCCAGTAAGAATTTTCACATTTGATCAGATTGTTCAACATTATGGTTCCTTTACCTTCAACTAGACAAGGTGTGTCATTACCCATTCTTACCGATCCACCATTATAGTACTCAAAAGTTTCAAAATTTTGTTTATCACTGTTCATGTGGTGAGTGTAGCCACTATCTATAATCCAAACATCATTCTTACTAACCTTAGATATGAATGAAGTCTCTACATACCTTTTCTTCTTCTTTGTCTGAATCATCCTTCATGGCTACAAATACCATCTCAATGTCTTCTTCAGATTCGGTGTCAGTATCATCAGATCTATTCTCAGCTAGGTAACAAGCTTTCTTCCCTTTGCCCTTGTAGTCTTAGGTATCTCTTATGTCAAATTGTTGATTTCTTTGGTAATCTCTGTTATCACCTCGATCAAACTTCTTTTCATATGTTCTATCATTACTTCTATCATCTTTTCTTCTGTTAGGACATCTTACAGCAAAGTGTCCAACCTCTTTACAATTAAAACATACAAGTGATAATTTACCTTGGTATCTACCTTTGCCTCTCTGCAATCTTCTTACTATTAGTGCTTCAATCTCATCAAGTCCTTGATCCTCATTATCACTTTTACTATCATTCCTCATAGTGTGTCTATGACTTGACTTACTTATTTTCAAAGAAGATTTGAATCCAGACTCTATAGATGGTAAGACACTATTATCAAAGTTATTCATCTCAAATCAAATCAGTCTACTAATCAGACTATCTAGAGTAACAGTATTGTTTGCAACTGCTCTCATTTCTTGTATAGAAGATACTCTAATAGCATATATAGGCAGTAAGGTTCTTAGGATTTTACTTACCACTGTCTCTTATTCAAGTACACCTCCAACTCCTCGGATAACATTGACTACCTTTTTTATTCTACAGCTATATAGAGTGATATTTTATCCTTGTTTCATCCTTAGGTCATCAAACCTCCCTCTTAGGCTTTCTGCCTTTTCTCTTAGTACATTAGCATCTCCTCCATGTACCAACTTCAATTTATCCCACATTTTATTTGCAGAGGTGCAGGTTTTGACATCTTCAAACTTAGCATTGGAGAGTGAGGAAGCAAGTTCTATCATCATGCAAGTATGCTCATTTTTTTCTCTCAATTGCTCAAGAGTGTGAGGTCCTGTAGGAAACACATATTCACTATCAAGGTGTTGAGTAACATCATTACCAATACCTGATAGGTGGAGTCTTATTCTACTTTTCCATGATGCAAAGTTGTCTTTATTCAACTTGGGCACATCTCGTTTGTTCATCTTTTGATCTTTTGCTTGAGCTGTTAAACTCCCTTTCTAAGCACACAAGATCTGATACCAATTGTTAGAATAACTGAGAGGGGGGGGGGGGGGGANAATTGTTAGAATAACTGAGAGGGGGGGGGGGGGTGAATCAATGGCCTCAAAAATATTCCAAAAAATCAACCCAAAAACTTAGTACCACAATATTAATCCTCTAGTTATCTTTAGTCCTACAAGATGTATGCCTTCAAACAATCTTAACAAATAACTACTGCTCGGAGTTCACTGTTAAACCTTATTCTTAATGTTTATCGATTAGCAGTCCTTCATTTACCAAAATATAGTAAATTTCTTAGTGTATACCGATCAATCTAGATTAGTTATGTGTAATGCAAAACACTAAAGTAATGACTCATGGATTTTTAACGTGGAAACCCTGTTAAGGGAAAAACCACTTGGGACCGGTAACCCAAAATTTTCACTCTTCTGAAGTGAGCTTGGTGAAGAGACAACCTTGTTAAAGGTTAAAAACACACTGTTAGGTGTGACCTTGTTAGAGGATTTAAATAGAATAGTTTGTCACTTGATATCGGGCATCTCTATGCTACCTTCTATGACCAAACCTAGTGTAGTTTATTAAATGGTATCTGGCATCTCATGCTATCTTCATGATCAAAATTTTTGATACTCCTTGGGATGTATCTCAATATAGAAAGGATTTTTAAGTCCTTCTCGGTTAAGAGAATTTTTGATCCAATGGTTAAACTAAAATAGTAAATGATCTATTCACACATACAACTTAGACTTATAGATTTTCAGATCTATTGTAAGCTCATAATACCTTTCTGATCAATGTATCTTTTGAATACCTTTGCTCCACTTCTTTCTTCTTGGTGATGTTGTGATTCTCTATTTCTTGGTGTCAGTAGAAATCTTTAGCTTTTTCCTCAGCTTGATTGATCAGGACTATATGAATTTGTTCTTCATTATTTTCTCTTCATAATCCTTTTTCTCTATTCACTCCCCTAATTCATAATGAATTAGATTGTCTCTTTATAGACATGATATCACCATTTCTCACTTATTTATTTTCTTGTTCTTGGCATGATCCGCAATCTTAGCCAATCTTGCTTTAAAGATTTACTTTAGTTTTATCTCGTAGATTTCTCCTTGACAATTGGATAAAACAACTTTAAGACCTTTACTTTAATTCTATTCCTATCCATGGCTTTGACAATGTCAAAGCCATGGATAGGAATAGAATTGGGTTGAATTAAATAAGTACTCACATTTATTTTATGCAAAAAATCAATGCTACAAACATTAAGTCCAAATCCATTCCCAATTAAATTTCTTCAATTAATATTACCATTGATAAGGATAGAACCCATAAGAGAATCATTTTATCTTAAATTTATTTAGAAGGCAACTCATCTTGAGAAGACACAATTTGAGATTTAGTGTTGGTTGTATACATACATTCTAATTTAAAGAAGCTATATTAGTTTGCATAGGAGATAGAACAATCATGTCTCTTAATGCTTGTTGTAACACTTCATGATGTGTGGATAAATTTTGAGCCAGCCCCCAAAGGGATATCTTGGCAGGAATAGCATAGAGTTCTACTAAATCATTTTCCTTTCCAAGATTTTAAAGAAGATGGGTTCTAGGAGGAAGCATTGATTGAGAATAACTAAGAGGAGGAACAATTGAATTGGTAGGTTTTCTATTATTTCTTGTGTTGTATGTATGAGAACCACATAATAATCTAGTTGTCGAGCACCTTTTATCACAATGATTATTTTATTTTGAGGTGTAGGAGTATCCTAATGAAGATGGAAAACAACCTTAGGCTTACCAAAAATTCTAATAGCATTGATGTGACTAGGTTTTTCATGAAGGAGAGCATGAGGGATGATATCCTATTTCTCATAAGTATATTTATGGAAAATAAAAACTTTAGAAGAGGGAAAAACACAAATCATTAATGATTCATTTGTAGAAGGAAGATTATTGAAATGAATAGAAAAAATGTCAATTATTCTAGTCTCCTTTACCACAATATCATCTTCTTTTATGAGATTTATTTCATGGGGGAGATAATAATCAATATTGTTGTCCAATGGTTCATCCAAAATAGGGGGATCATTAAGAGTAGGTACATCTAATAGTATTGTTGCTGGCATTGATTTGTATTAATGTCCAAACCTCCATACCAACACTCTGGCAGTATCGGTTGGTTGTTGACAGTATGGGGTATATCCTATTATTCATCGATATGTGAAAATCAATTTTGGTTGATCATTTCTTATGTTTAGTAGTGCTTCAAGGACAAGCGTATTGTATTCTATCAGTGCTTCATATGCATCAGTACTCTTTTATGGTTTCAGTGTTTGGATATTCCTATCAATTTCTGGTGATTGTTGATGTGAAGTTCATAAAATAATTTTGGTGCTTTGGCTACAACATACTATGGACATTTTTCATTTGGTGGTAATAGATATTTTATGTCTTCATCTTTTGGAATTGGTTGTGGTATTCAGATGGCGTCAAAAAATTAATTATAATACCTTAAGCCTAACCTATCTATGGGTTGTATTGTAGTGTGTTCTTATGTATATCTTAGTTTTAGGATCGATGATTTACATTAAATGTAAATGTAATATTTTTGCATTGGTTTTGTCACATGCTTTGTGTGAATTCATCATATGTAAGATTGGATACTAATATAAATAAAGAATAACTTCTTTGTATCAAGGTGTGTAGAGTGGGTAGAATCAATGTGGTAATTATGGTTGAGAAATCTTGTGACAACAGTGCATGTGAGTAGTGAAATCTGTGGTGATAGATTGAAGATCTTATTGGTTCTTGCATACCCAAAGTAGTAGATCAACCCTTCAGTGTTCTACTGGTGGATGTGGTGATAGAGATCAACAATGGAACTGATCATGCATGTTCATATGCAATTTATATAGTTTGTGATTTGATTTTGATATCTACTTTATATAAGGGAAGATAGCTCGATTGGTAGTGAGCCTTGTTGTTTTGGCAGCGAGCCTCATTGTATCGACAATGAGCCTAATTTATCAAAAGTGAGCCTTATTGTACTAGCAATGAGCCTACTTTGCTAAGCACATTTGGCAGTGAGCCTTTGTAAAAATCATCATATCGGTGTCACCTTAACATGTGTTGCACATTTCATGAGAATTAGCTTCTTCGTGGTTTTTCCCAATTTGGGTTTCCACATAAAATCTCGGTGTTCTCTGTGTCGGTGTTTCTATGTTCTTAATGCTTACATTTATGTGGATGTTTGATGTGCTTAAACAAAAAATCTAATTTTTTTTAATATTGTTGTTTGTGAGTTGACCAATAAAGAAAAAAAGTTGTATAAGTTGTGTGGGAAAAATTGATTCTCCCCTTTCCCTCTCAAATATTCGGCCTGTTCAATAATTGGTATCAGAGCCTGGTTCCTTGCTTATAAAACTTCACCACTTGAGGGAGATATTGGTTGATTGAACAAATGGAAGGAGGTTTATACACTGAGGAAGATTAGTAAATCATGTTGGGTAACATTAAAGGTACTGAATCAGAAAATGAGGAGCTGGAGGAAAATCTGAAAGAAACAAATACTTGCATTGCTAAGTTAAGGGATCAAATCAAGAAATTCAAAGCTAGACATAAGGAAGTCAGTCAAGAAATAAAGAAATAAAAGGGCATAATTGTAGAGATGGAACAAGAGTTGACTAAGCTGAGAAAATCAAAAGAGGTTTGTGTAGATCCAAATCAAGAATCAAAGATAAATTCAAAGGAAAATACTCAAAAGGAAGAGCTCATCGGAGCTCGATCAAATTACATGTCAAAGAATGCATTGTTAAAAATATTTGAACCAGAAAAGGTGTTGAAAGACTGGAATGAGATTGAAGAAAAAATCAAGGAAATGATCCAAAAGAGCTCATACAAAATGAAAAGTTAAAGATATAATTGGAAAGGCTAAAGGCGGAATCTAGGGTATCTGAAAGAAATACTATTCTAGATAATTTATTCGACATGCATAAAGGTCAAAAAGAAGGAGAATACTCAAATCAAAATTCCAGAGGTAAAGGAAAGATAATTGAGGACAAAAATCAAAATCTATCCACAATGAGGTCTCTAGTAAGACAACTAAATGCTCATAAATATTTAACTTTGAATGGTTGTTGTTATGTTTGCAAAAAAATTGGTCATAAGGAAGTTTACTGTAGAATGAGAAAGGAACAAATAATTCAATTCTTTATATGTCATAAGGTTGGTCACAAAGCAAGTTAGTGTAAGAGTCGAGTCTTAGATCAGGAGAATGCAAAGATCAATATTTTTCATGGAAATTGCTATGTATGTCATAACTTTGGTCATAAAGCTAGTCAATGAAGATCTAATCATCTATCGGTGAAGTTTTGATAAAATAATATGAATTGTTTCATATGTGGACAGACTGGACACTATGCTAAATCATCCAAATCTGGTAATGGATCGGTGAGTATCAGACAAAATAATCATATTGAAGAATCTAGTGAATCTTAGAAAATAAATATGAAATGGAGAAATAAATGTGATGGTGCAGGTGTTTCGGTGGTACCGGATCCCGGTGCTAGTCCTACTGAAAACTAAACCAAGAGATTTGGCTCAGGGGGAGTACTGAACAATTCAAATTTTACACCTCCCTTGTTCCAACGAGGTACCAGTTGCAACTAGGTTATTGTCGGTATATGTGAAGTGACATTAATGATGACAAGATATTTTCAAGTGCTTGATGTGTGAAGTAAAATGGTTGCATTAGCAATAATTATTTCAGATGGGAATCTCAATCATGATAGTTCATGGATTTTAAAAGGTTAAACATTCAAATCATTTGGCACTGTAGCTCGAGAAGGAAAATTATAAATTTACAAAGTAACAAAAGAAGAAAATATATAAGGTGATTCATGGCACCCAAGTCCACTATTTATGTTGGTGTAAAAAGAAGAATGAATAAAGGGTTTGAATTGAAAGAATTTGATCATGGTCATATAAAGAAATTGGAGTTTTCTATGCCCGTAGATAAAATGCAGAAAGTCAAAAATCTAGGGCTTGACATTTGGGGAGAATTTTTGTGGTGTGATGATAGAGGATTCATACATTTTTTGCTAAGTCATTTTCAAGGTGAAACCTTGGAATTGGACAGACCTTACAATGTGACAAATGAATTAATTGAGGAAATTATTGGTCTGTGTAGCATTGGAAAAGTATCTGCAAAGAAATCTATTAGCTATGAAGAGGTAGAATCCCTAACGGTGATTGGTAGGGATCAGTGTGCTTTAAAAATATTTACCATTAAAGATTCTGTCATAAGGTATGTTTCTCATGACATATCTTAAAAAATTCAATTGTGTAATCATGATGGTTCAACTTCTATTGTGGCAGTGTATATGTCATGTAAAATGGTGAATGAGAGTATAGAAAATGGATTTATGCAAAATATTGTTAGACAATTTTAAGTTGAATGTGAAGATGTCAGTAGAAGACAATTATAGTTTTTTTTTGGTTCGTTGGTTATCTTCTTTGTGTTTTATTTCATGAGTTCATTGCCTCTCAAAGATAATGTTGTATGGAGGATAAACATTCCTGTTAGTGAGAATATTTAGACATACCTAGAAGGGTTGGAAGATAAGGTAGATACATGCAAGGCATATTTCATGACTCTTCTAGAGAATCTTAGCTTTGATTGGTGGTCACTTGTGCTTTATCAGCAAAGGAAATTGAAGGTCCCTCTTCAAGACAAAAAGAGCTAGAAGAGATTATCGGTGGCTCATCTTCTGGACCAAAGAGGACAAAAATAAGTGAGAAAGAGAAGGAAATTGTTAATGTCTTGGAAAGTGAAGAATAAGATTTAGAGGAAGAGACAAAATTCAAGGAAGAAGTGGAGAAAACAATGGTTTCTCCAAAGGAATTCAATGTTGTTGATTTTGGGGTAAAAGCACAATAATCTGTCACCCTTTTACAAAGGAAAAGGACGACAAAATCAAAGTTGTTCAGCTTCAATATTATAAAAGTGACATTTATGTTTGGAATTTGAAGATGATGTAAACTAATAAAATGTTTTAAAATGGATGAAGTTTATGATTAATATTTTTAATATTTTTTTTGAATAAGTTTTGATTTTTTTTTAATGTTTAAAAACGGTTTTTCAGTTGTAGAAACATGCTGAAAATTAGGGGTCTAGTTCCCACCAAAACATTATATGTAATTAAACATTTTTTCCCCTAATTTCAAAATATGTTATAGATGACATATATAGCTAGTGCATGAAGAAATAAAAAATTGGTTTGTGACCTATATTTTCTCTTTTATAAAAATTCAAATTCCAACTCACCTGAAATCGATAGTTTTCATCTCCCGCCATATTTTTCATAACAAATATATCCCAATCAAAAAAAGAAATATATATTCTTGAAGAGGAATCTCTATTCTAGTGCACCATATGTTTTTAAAATTTATTTAATATGTTTTACTATTTATTTTTCTTTCTCTGAATCAACATCTCCTTAACTGTTAAAATACCTACTTGCAATATTTTTTAATTATAATAGACTATGTATAATTAAAACACTATAAAATCTATAAGAGATATTCTTGACTCTGATC
>MU223506.1:1051923-1088786 GCA_018584345.1 Thuja plicata
TGCATTTAATAGACATTTCCAATTGAAAAAGTTAAAAACCTTATCTAACTTAACTATAATGAATCTAGCTAGACCATATGTTTGGCCAAAATTAATTTTTAGTTAGAAATACTAAAATTCAGCTGTGTTGATAAGTTGTCCTAAAATGTGACAAATTATTGTGCTTTTACCCTTTGACACTGTTAAAAGTATGTTGGTTAAGGGAGAAATTGATAAACTAATCATCTAATAAATAATAAATTTGTGGTATCTAGTGTATCTAGTATGCTTCTTGGAGAGATGGTAATATAGATAGAGAACAATTTGTTGGAGTTAAGTGTTGATTACTGGATAGTAGAAAATAAAATTGAGAAGAAGTATGATAGGGTGTTGAAGAGATTATCGTTGCTTATCGATATAAAAAAAGCTTGCATGGAACACATGAATAACGCATATCGGTACTATCTTCAGTGGCCTACTACGGTTAAAAAATTGAGAGGTCGGTGTGAAAATATTGAGACAGAGCTCAATGAGATGGCGAAAACATATGGTATATTTAAGGACAGAGATGGAAAGAAAGGGATCAAAGGAGGTGAACTACATGTAGAATTATTGTTGCAGAAAAGATAGAGAGAAGACCTAATCAAGACATTTTGTCTTGTGAAGGATATGATTGAATTTATAATGGAGCATGTTGTTGGCTTCATAATCAATGCAGAGGAGTATGAACAAAGGTCTCAATTTTTGGACTAGGTGAAATAATTTGACAAACTGGTCGAATGTGATAGTTTGTGTTCCTGCATAAAGGTGGTAGTTGCCAAGTGGAAGAAGGATTTCCAGTTTTGAAGGAGAGGTACTTTAAGATATTTTTAGGAAAATATTTAGTGTTACTTTAAACATCTTTCATATATCCTTTTATTTTGGCCCTTTTCCATTGTGGCAAAAAGGGGGAGAGAATTTAGGTTACATTTACTCAAGGGGAATATTTTGGAGTGCAAGTAAAGTGCTTCCATTCTAAAGAAGTTTTTTGAAGTTTTGTAATCAATGCTAAAGGAGGATATTGTTAGTATTGTTGCTATCATTGATTGTCATTTATGTCAAGACCTCCATACCGACACTCTGGCAGTATGGGTTGGTTGTTGATAGTATAGGATATATCTTATTGTTCATTGATATGTGAACAAGAATTTTGGTTAAGTATTGTTTATGTTTAGTAGTGTTTCAAGGACAAGTGTATTGTATTCTATCAGTGCTTCATATACATCAATACTTGTGTATGATTTTAGTATTTGGCTATTATTATCGATTTATGGTGATTGTTGATGTGCAGTTCATCAGATAATTTTGGTGCTTTGGCTACAGTGTACTATGGAAATTTTTTGTTTGGTGATAACAACTATTTTATGTCTTCATATTTTGGACTTGGTTGTGTTATTCAGATGGCTTCAAAAATTGAATTATAATACCTTAAGCTTGACCTATCTATGGGTTGTATTGTAGCATGTTCTTATGTATATCCTAGTTTTAGGATTGATGTTTTTTATTAAATGTAAATGTAATTTTTATCTCATCGGTGTTGTCACATGCTTGGTGTGAAGTCGACACATGTAAGATCAGATACTGATATAAATAAAGAGATTCTTTGTATCTGAGTGTGGAGAATGAGTATGATTAGTGTGGTAATTATGGCTGATCAATGTTGCGATAGTAGTATATGTGAGAAGTAGAATATGTGGTGATAGATTGGAGATCCTATCGGTGCTTGTATACCGAAAGTAGTAGATCAACCCTTTGGTGTTCTATTGGTGGTTGTGGTGATAGAGATTAATAGTGGAACTGATCATGCATGTTCAAATGCAATTTGTATAGTCTATGATTCCATTCAGATATCTAATTTGTATAAGAGCAATTATCCTGATTGGTAGTGACCCTTTTTATTTTAGCAGTGAGCCTTATTGTATCAGCAGTGAGCCTTGTTATATCGGTAGTGAGCCTTATTGTACTAGCAATGAGCCTACTTATGTTGGAATTTGATGAAGGTGATCTAAGTCTTGATCATCTATGTGTACTATGGTCTTTTCATTTCTAGAAACATGATCTACTGGAGGTATGAGATCAGATTTACCGGTGGTGTTGAAGGATCAGTTGATGAATTAACTAAGTGTTCAGTCAACCAGGCAGAAGATAGTATACAAGAAAAAGACAACTAGATTTGGATTTGGAGATCACTTTAAGGTGTGTGATCATAAAATTAAAATCCAAAGAGGCATATACTACTACATCTATGATCACATTAGTTAGTTTGAAGATTGGAGCAAGTTATTGAATATTTAAGTGACACTGGTCGAAGAACATAGGACAGGCAGAGTTTGTTTGGTTAGATCGGCTAACCAGTCACTTTAATGTTATAAATATTTGATTTATGACTTGTTTAATGTTTTGTTGAATTTATTGAGTTTACCAATGTATTTTGGCATGATCAGATTTGATTTTTAGGTCAGTGGATAAAATGGTTTAGGGAAAAGGATAACTTTGAAAAAGTTATTATAAAAGAAGGATGAAATTGAGATTTAGGGTCAACGAGGTGATCTTTAGAAAACACAATAAGAGAATTTTATTGTGTGAAGCTATTAGATGTTAGAGGAGGCTCTGTAAGCTGAATTGAAGTGGATCTAT
Source organism: Thuja plicata (assembly GCA_018584345.1). NCBI lineage: Eukaryota > Viridiplantae > Streptophyta > Pinopsida > Cupressales > Cupressaceae > Thuja > Thuja plicata. The sequence continues at coordinate 1,054,579 of MU223506.1, forward strand.
CAAATAAGAAGTGTCATTTTCAAATCATTTATTCTTGGGTATTTCTCAAGGCAAACCTTAACAAGTTTGCAGCTTAAATCCTTTAACAAGGTCACTCCTAATAGAGTGAGAAGGATATTTAAAAAGATCTGAAGTTTAAATCCTCTAAGAGGGTAACTCTTAGAAGGATTTTGAAATCCTTTAACAATGTATTTCTTAACAGGACTTTATTTAGCTTCTAACTGGGTTAAAGATACTCTTAATCGGGTATGTCCTTAATAGGGTGTTTGTAATTGCTCCTAATAGGGAAGATTTATTTGGTGCACTAGTTAAATTTGTGGGTATCATATGACATGTGGTTTTCTCCCTCTTACAAGGGTTTCCATGAGAAAAATCTTGTGTTGAGTCTACATTGTGTGAATATTTTACTTGTTAAGTTTTTACATAGTATTTTTATTTGCTTGTTGGGTATTCTAGAATCTATTACAGAAGAGTTTCAGATTTTTCATTACATTGATTCACCCCCCCCCCCGCCATCAATGCCTTTAAATAATAAATTTCAGTGGGAAAATTTGGTAGTGAGCCTTTGTAAAAATAACCATATTGGTGTCACCTTAATAGGTGTTTTACATTTCATGAGAATTAGCTTCTCCGTGGTTTTTTCCAATTTGGGTTTCCACGTAAAATCCCAGTGTTCTCTGTGTTGGTGTTTCTATGTTCTCAATGATTACATTTATGTGGATTTTTTATGTGCTTAACCGACAAATATAAAATGTTATTATTGTTGTTTGTGAGTTAGTCGGCAGAGAAAAAAAAAATTATAAGTTGTGTGGGAATAACTGATTCCCCTTCCTCCCTCTCAGTTATTCAGCCTATTCAACAACACCTCTATAAAAAAAAAACTTTAGGAGAGGAAATATCATAACTCGCTCAAAGCTTCATCCCTTAAAGTGGAGTCATCTAAATTAATAGAAGGTGAGGTATCATGAGGGTAATCATCATCTTTGACCAAGGTATTCTCATGGGGGAGGCACATATTAAGAGAAGAGTTAACATTAATCCTCAACACTTCTCCCCGAAGAGAAAGAACATTGAGAGAAAGGTTAAAAATGTCTGCTTGCAGACATGTGTCCTCGTGAGGAAGAGAATAGTTGGTAGATGGTGATATAAGAGAAACTAAAGCAACATCACATGGATGAAATTGATTCTTTTTAGTGCTAACATAATGTAAAGGCAAATTGATGGAAGGATGTTTTTTTATCTCAAAATTGACATACTAGTTTTGTTACAACACCCTAAATAGTTTTTGCAAAAAGAAAATAAATAAATCAATGCATACAAATCAAATTAAGTTACATGAAAGGTAACAACAATGCCTGAAATGAAATGATTTTTTTATATAATTTTTAATGAAAATGAAAGAATGACATAAATAAAAATGTACAATTTTTATGTCTTTTTTAGAAATTATTGATAATGGCATATGAAAATCAGATCTGAGACTGCAAAATAATAAGTATGTAAGAAGATTCGGGGTCACCAAATAAGAAATAAGAAATGGGGATAAAGGAGGATCAATCATATCTCCTCTTGCATATTAGGAAGGAGGATGACCTACTAGGATTGAATGGGATCAAGTGCTTAATAGGTATCTTTAATCCTTCACTAATATGAAAGGTTGATTAAGGGGATATGATTGTGTGTACCGATATATTTGATGTATCATTTGAAGTGTTCATAGAAACATGTTCTTGTTGGTGATGACCCATTTTAGTGAGCAATATATGGTGGAACATTTTCTTTGGATGGACCTCCTATCTTGGATGTGATCGTTGTGTTTTGATCGATGCATTTGTAATGTATAGATCTTATATGTTCATGCCTAATATCTCAAAGATTGTGTAGCATGATGAGGCATGTTTTATTGTCCGAGGTTGTCCATGTTTCATTCCTTCCCATCACAAGAATGTTTTTGTGTGACCTATTTCAAAACAATTTAGACTGACTTGGTTGATGGCATCAAGTAGTATAAAGGATGTGATATTCTCAGTTATTCATGTGGTTGATTGAATGCAAGTAATATGTAAAGTGAGAGATATGTATATGTCATTTGATAGAATTGGTATTAGAGTGTTATATCATTTCTATATTATAGAGTATTAGTGTCAGTGACTTCAGTGGTGGATTCTTTCTTTCATTTCTTATATTCTGGTAGTGAGCCCATTTGGTGGTGATCCTATTTGTAATTCCTAGTGAGCCTTTCATATTTTAGGGTAGTTATCTTGACCGATAATGAGCTAACCGCAATAAAAAAAAGTGACACTAAGCCTTTGTAAAAATCATCTTAACTTGTGTCACCTTAAGCGGTGTTCGTTTCATGAGAATTAGTTTCTCTGTGGTTTTTCCCAATTTGGGTTTCCACATAAATTTTGGCGTTCTTTGTGCTAGCATTTTTGTGTTTTCTTGTGTATATTATTTATAATTGCTTAATGTGGTTATTGGTAGAATAGAAGTTAATATTGATATAAATGTGATTATAATTTATATAGTTTGTGTGTTAACCAACATAGCAAAAGTTTTAGAAATTGTTTGTGAATAAATGATTCAGCCCCATCTCAGTTATTAGGCATGATCAACATTGTATCCCTTCCCTCTACTACTACTACCCTTGCCTCTATTATTTGTATCCTAGCCTCTGCAACCTCAAGTATATCATGTAAAGATCTAATATTATCTCTCATAGTAGTCATCTAGGCCCTTAGTGCTCAAGTGCCAGGGATCTACCCGACATGTAGACCAATAGCTACATCCTAAAATCCCTCCTCATCTCCCCCATCTCCTTGTCTCCTCTTACTACCACATCCTCCATCTCAATATCCTCCTCCTCATCCTTTGAGATAATCTCCTATGAGTTTTATCTACTAGAATCATTACTAGAATCACTCTCCTAATCTAAACTGCTACTAATAATGTCAACATCCTCCATCTCCTCTCCTCCTATCACCCCACCACTAATGTTTATGTCCCCTCCCTTACCCCCTGCTAGGGAAACTACTGGTGCACCTTCTACAACCACACCACCTCCACCACCATCTCCTATGTCACCTCCATCATCCCCATCTCCCCTCCCCCCATCCCTAGCACATCTAACTCTATCCTCATCCCTCCATCCATGTCACCTCTCTCTCCTCTTTTTCCATGTTGACCTATCCTCCTCAATGGCTTCCTGATTTGTTTGGGAATATCAAGTGTAATAGGTACTCCCAGATCAGTCAAGGGAATAGGTATGTATTGTGCCCACCATATGTCATGCTCAAGATTTGTGCTTGTATTTTCCCTGTCATACCCCCAATCCCAGTGAAGAGGTTATATGTTGTCTCTTTGTGAAACTGCAGTAGCTACAAGCAACACTAGTCCCCATCCTAGCTACAATGAATAAACTATGTTGAACCCATCGATACCCATGCCTCTCACCAAACTGTTTGAGCACCATATCAGGTAATTATATCTCAGTAATATGTTAATACTGTGTAGTCCTCCTAATTAAGTATCTCTCCTATTGGTAGAACTCTAAATTCTCTACCTCCCCATCCCAAGATGCACATCTGATATAAGTTTTCATGTAAAATCCATCAATATCTAACTGATGGTGCTAGTATTTGGTGTGTCCCACATGTCTCTGCACTACTGCCTCATAATAATACACATAAGGTTACTCTGGGTGAATAGGTCAGTTGTCAAAAACTGGCCTACACACAAAAATTTGCTCCCAAGCCCAGACCTAATGAAGTTTCACACCACAACCCAAAGATTGTACCTCATGATATGTAACTTCATGCATCTGGTAATAAAGCATTTCCAAAATACAAGGTCCCCATGTATAGACCATGGTGTCAATCCCCATCCCTACTATCATCTCACCCCACCCCACTAGGAAACCATGTCCCCTCCTATGCGGAACCAAAACCCCAACCACTACCCCACATAGAAGTCCAAAATAGTCATCATATGTCTCTATCATATCATGTCATAAGATCTCATAGTGTCTAAACCCTAACTCTACCTCAGGGATATCAAATAACTCCCACAGAGCCATAACCTCTACCCATGGTGCATACACAACTTTCACTTCTTTAATAGGTAACCTCAGAATCCTCCACACATCCACTAATGTCACCATGCACTCTCCAGTAGGAATATGGAAAGATGAGGTCGAGTGCCATCTCTTACAAGGAGCGGTAATCAACCCCCTATTATCCCTAATCTAGGACATACATGTCACATGCAATAGTTATATATTGTCTAAGTGCTCACGATCATGTTGGGTCATCTAATGTCTATAAGAAAAGGTATCGGGATGATTCTCCTAAGTAATCAGAATATAGTATACCATCTAATCACATGGAAAAGGCAAAAAGAAAAAGTCAGTCAAGATGCAAAGTCCAAAAGTAAAAAAAATCAGCCAAGCATGCAAATTCTATTTACTCACATGTTAAAAATGCATTGAACAAATAATTGTTTTCTGTAACAGTGCAAATGCATCAAAATAAACAATCAGATGTGTTGAATCATTCTTATTACATACCCTAAGTTAACTAATCACTTGTGCCACTTTATCTACTTGGTTGCATTGCAAAGTATATACACTTGCATCACGTAGATATAGCAGCTGTGTCACATTATCTACAAATGTGCATCACTTGTAAAATTCATTACCTAAACTAAAGACCACAATTGCATTAATTCATTGATGATTATGCCAAATACGACATGTTGTTGAATTTTTTTGTCTTGATTTGACCAAGACCTAGAAAAAAAATGCACAAATTATGAGAAAATAATTGTGTAATAAAAAAAGGTACTCATTGTCGATCTCGCACCTTCTAGTCGTTGATACATCCTGACCTGCTTGTTGATGTGAACATTGCTTCTGTCAGCTGCCATCGCTCCTTAAACTCACTCAAATACCTCTTCTTCTCCTCTTAATCTTAAAGCTCCAATGTGCACAAATGACCTTATAAATAAACCCTAGGCCCTATTTATACCCCTGCTACCCCTCCTCAGTGGATGTACTAGACATTCTCCTTCTACTAGACATTCGCCTCCTAGATTCCATAACTTTTTCCAAACACCTTCATTTTCTAATTTGTTCATGTTGTTAGATTCCTAGTCACTCTATTTATAAATTGAGCTCCTATACATATTTTTCGCTCAGTTTTTCAAGGGGGAAACATATTAACTAGTTGCTATTCTAATCCCATTGGGGCATACTGAGGCACAATTTTTTCTGATTATTCTTTGAAACAACGCTAGAAAACACATTGTCTCAAAGAGGAGTCAAATGTAGACACTAAAAATTGTCCTATCACCTGCATGCGATAATTTTACTAATATTCATTATTTAATTAATAAGCTTCATTCTTTCTAATTTGAATTTAAAATTCTGCATTTGCCCCCAAATCCAATAATTAAATAATTATAATTAATCATTTAATTATTTAAATTTTAAATAATATTCTTTTAAAATTCTCTAATTATTCTTCTTTTAAATTAATTAAATATTTTTTATTATTTAATTAATCACTTTCTCTAAATTTTAATTAAATAACCATATTATTTAATTAAATATATTTTTTCTCATTTTTGTCACCATTATTAAATCATTATTTCACTTACGATGTCTTCCAAAATTAAATAAATGATTAATTTATTTAGTTTTTCTATTTCTCCAATGCGAACTCATTCTTCTGAAAATAAATAGTGTATTTTATTTATTCCCTCTCATGCACAATTAAATAATATTTTAAAATTATTTAATGATAATAATTCCTCCAGTTCCACCCCTCTAACTGTCATTGACTAATTGGTCTTCTTTTTAATCAATTTAATCTAACTAATCAAGCAATTTAGTATTCTCAATCTTACAACTAGTCCTCTGATCAATCTATTCTCTCTACTCCCAATCAACAAAGTTAACTATTCAATAAACTTTGTCATGTAACCAGTCAACTGTCAATTTGTCTCAATAATATGACCAATCATTCCAGTCCTGATTAATCCTAGCCATTCATTATTATCCAGAGCCCATTAATTTTAATTGTTCATTGCAGTCTTGGATTCTATAAAAGAGGGTGATTCCTCACAATTATAATAACCACAACTCTTGAATTCTTGTGTTTTCACATTTGAGCAAATCTGAGAGCTAACATTGCATAAGAATGAGAGAGACAAGGGAGAGATTTTCATTTTAATGTTTGCATTTAATTCGATTTGAATTATTTATTTTGCAATGCATTTGATTTTATTATTCTCTCTTGAATAAGTGTAGGATAGTGACTAGATTGAATCTTTTATGCTTTGATTCATTAATCTTGTTGAGGTTATTCATTCGAATAATTTTATATCATATACACATACATTTCCCTCTTCATCCATCAAATATTAAGGATTGATAAAATGTCAAAATTTGATTTTAACTTGCCAAATGATTCCCTTTATAACCTATCAACCACACTCCATGTTCATCTTGAGATTTTTACCATGTCTTATGATCGAGGACATTATTTCCAATTCTTCTTGTGTATTATGTAAAAATCTGTCATTTTTAGTATAATGACATTAATGGAGATTGCCATGTATTTGTAAGTCTAACTTAAAAGAATAATATCTTGATTTCTCTATGGTCTAAAATAGATCATATACCCATACTTATAAATTCATTGAAATTCCTTAAATTCTCTCTTTCCAAGGTGCAAACGAGCTTTGTCACCCACATAAGATTTAAACTATGTCTAGTGTTTATCATATTAATACGAAAAAAATCTCTATCTAATGATCTAATATTAATTTCAATGGCTCTTATAGCTTTATTTTAAAATAAATCTTGGTGAAAATATAGTTTTCTATTAATAATATAAAAGAATATACACATATTTTTTTTATAATATTCACATTGGCCTAGGTCATCTTCCTTTAAAAATTTACTCCCTATTACCCCTATGTAGTTCACCCTATCTACAATAATCAAAACATTAATTGTTCTATTTTACACCTACCCAATACAAAATGTTTGCCATCTACTTTTAGCCATACCCAGTTTCAGAACCTCCCAACCCTATAAACTTTTCAAAAAAAATTATGGTGGCTATAAAAAACCAATTCAAAAACCCCCAGACATCAAAAAATTATTGTTATGTATGTTGGAATAATATGAATATATGTGTTTCCATTGATGTTTTGTCATTGATGCCAACATATTTCTTGATTTGAGATAATGTTCTTGAGATGTTTAGTGAGTTGTTTGGTTTGGTAGAGATAGTGTGTGATAATATCAGTGTATGTGGATTTGTGTGTTGCATTTATGATGTCTATAGTTGAATTTGTTCAACTTTCAGAGGTTCGCATGATGATTTGAGAAATTTTTGGGTTTCTATGTTGAGATTGGTATTTTAGACATTCAAAGGTGATAGTGTGACATTATTTGGATCGGTGGTGTTTTTCATTTCAATATTTTCATATGTGGATCTATGTAGCATTTTTGGGACATTGATGTGTGTCCTCAACTCAATTGGTTCATGATTTCAAGGTTTGCAATATGTTTTTCTTTATTGACAATCATTTTTGTTCATGTTCTTAAGGTTCGGTTTGATTATTTTGATGATTCTAGTGATTTGAGTTAATATGGATATTCCTACGGTAATTCATGATGCTTGTGGATATTTCTATATCTTTCTCCAGTTGTGTTTCTGGTTTGCATTGATCAAGGTTATCACATTTGGTGATTTTCGATTAGTGAGTTTGTGGTATTCATGTTCTTGGTTGACTTGGTGGTGTAATGTATTGCAAATGTTTGTGGCAGAATTCTTGGATGGTTAGCATGTTTAAGGATGAAGATTTTGGTCTAAGCTTTGTCTTAACCAACATTTTTTGGTTTTCATTAATATTTGTAATTGAGAGAGGTTATATTTTAGTTCATTGGTCGACCTTGAGAGAGTGAGTTGATGATATGTATAAATGTAATTGTTTTCATTTGTGGATTATATGAGAGTGTGGAAGAGTACAAAGATGTGTGAATATTGATATAGTGTAGAAAAGAGAGTTTTACTTCAATGGACCTGACTCAGGCATGTTGAAGATGATATTATCCAGTTCATGATCTATTGATTGTTGTCCATATATTTGTAATGCAAGAAGCCTTTTGTATTTTAGCAGTGAGCTCTAGGAAGTGTGCCCGAATGCATGTGCATTCCCATTGTAATACTCCTATCAGGGTATAGTGCTTTTAACAGAGTACATCATATTGTGGTTTCATCCCCACAATGGTTTTTCCTTGACCGGATTTCCATGATAAAAATCTTGGTTTTATGTGTTCTTGATGTATTGTGGATCTATGCTTCATTGTTTATTTATCAGATCTAAAGTTAAGGTTAAAGTTTGGTTTAAATTGTGTAGTTTTGGACACAATTGATTCACCCTCCCCCCACTCTACGTTGTGTGCTACCATATTTCTATCAATTTCCCTTTCTATCTATCACTCCCTTTTTGATCTGTTGGTGTGTTTAGGGTTGAATTAGGTGTTTTTGTGTGGATTGGAATAAGATCCAATAGGTTAGATACAATGTTGTTCAACTTCATGTTTGTAAGAGCCAATAGTGCCCATTAGGTGATTTAGGGTCATTTTGGCCTAAAATAGGGAAAAGTTGCTATTTTGATGTAATGTGGGTTTAGTGTGTGTTTTAGGACCCTAAGTATCCTAACTAGGGTCATGGAAGTCAAACTCATCCATCAAGTTGACCAAAAGAGTCAAATAGGTCAAAATGGAAAAAGTTGCTCGAGCAACTTTTGCAAGAAATTGGAAAAATAAAGTTAGAGCAGTTGTAACTACCCATGCTTGGTATATGAGCATTTGATGATTTGGACAGGTTAATGAAATTTTGGATTGCAACATTTATTTTGTGAACTTCTATACGGATGGTTTTGACTGCATCCTTGTAAAATACAAAGCTTTCTGCATTCTATACAGTCCTGTACAGATTGGGAAAGGAGATTGGACCCCATGGGGGTGTAGTGTTTCATGTTAGATTTGTTTTACATACTTTAGTTTTCTTTTAAGTTCTAGGAGTAGAGAGTTACATTAATTGCAAGGTCACTGGTCTGTGATTCCATTTGCAGAGTCTCAGTGCCCAAAATGGCTCTAACCTAAGAATCCACCAGTGGAAATGGATGAAACCATAGGTGATGAAAGGTTAGATTCTATACATATGCCTTTTTCTTTCATTTTTGTGGTTTCAATGAGGTTTCAAGACCAAGTTTGAAGCCCTATGGTTGACTGTTAGGAACAAGTGAGCCAGGACAGTGATAAGAAGGATGTGGCACAAGCAGCCATGATCTTAGGGAAAGGAATAGAGGAATTTTCAGAAGCCCTAAATAGTCTTCTTGAAGATTCAAAAGGTGGTGGATGGTGAAATGAAGGTTGAATATCAATTTGATAATTGTTTGTGTTGACTGGTCCAGAGGCCTAAATAATAGGCTAAAAACTAGGGCTTGATGGATACTAGGGTTGTGGGTGCATCCAGAAGCTAGGGTTTTGGATTCTGATAGGGTTGATAGATACCTTGAATATTTTCAAGGTATTTTGTGGAGTTTTTTGGGATTTTTGGGAGTACTAGCCCAAAAATTGTGAATTTTGACCTACTAGGAAATAGGGCAATTAGGCCTCCTAGTGAATTTGATACCAATTGGATTGGTAAAGTATCTAGAAGTGTGGGGAAGGGTTCAGAATGAATTTTAATGGGCCAAGGACATAGACAAGAGTCTATGGGATGTATGGGAAGATCCTAAGCTAGGGATTTGGGATTCTAGGAGGAAATCTAGTGAGGAAGTCTAGGTAATTGAAGAAATAGTTGGACTAGTTAAGCCTAGAAACTTTGGAATCTTCAATAGATCAACTATACCTTGGAGGAGAAGTTGGTAGTGAGGGTCTTGGAGATCCTAATTGGAGAAAAATCCAAAAGGAAGTAACCATTGGATGGTTAGGAGAGATAAAGAAGCATCACCTAGATCCAATGAGTGTTAAGTGTTCTATTCATTCTCATGAGAGATGGGTTCATGTGAACCACTACTCATGATATATGGGTCAATGAGTTTGAATAAAAAAACTACATAGTTGAATCCTAATAGAAATATCACAAGGTACTATGTGACATATTTACCATGGATGCATCTCATCTTATTTTATGGCATCCTTGGCAATATGATGTGAAGGCTATCCATGATGGAGAAAAGAACAACTATGTTATCACCAAGCTAGGGAAGAAGTTTCAAATGGATCCATTGTAGGAACATAATGAGGAGAAGCATGTGGGAACCAGTGTGATTCTCTTGAGTGGAAAGGAGTTTCTAAAATCTATGAAGAAGGAGAAAGGAGTCTGTTGTGTAGTGATAGTGAAGCCAAAGGAGGAGACCAAAGAGAAAGTCAACATGCCACCATAGATACAAGCATTGTTGGAAAAGTATCATGACATAATGGATAGACCCATGAGGGATGTGAGTCATTAGGGATGTGAGTCATTAGATAGACCCTACCACCCATGAGGGATGTGAGTGATTAGATAGACCTACCAAGTACCCTACCACCCATGAGGGATGTGAGTCATTAGATAGACCTCATTCCTATAGAAAATTTTCCGAACAAAGCAACATATAAGATGACACCAAGTCAAAATGCAGAGATAGCAAAACAGATTCAAGTTTTGTTGGAAAAGGGATTGATAAGGAAGAGTTTGAGCCCTTGTGTTGTGCCTATTATTCTTGCACTTAAGAAGGATGGAAAATGGAGGATGTGTACGAACTCCAGAGCTATAAACAATATTACAATTAGATATAGATTCCCAATGCCCCAGATTGAGGATTTGATGGACAATTTGGGAGGATCATGTTATTTTTCAAAGGTGGATTTGAAGTCAGGATATCACCAAATCAGGGTTAGGCCTAGTGATGACTGGAAAAAATCCTTCAAGACAAGTGAAGGGCTGTATGAGTGGCTAGTTATGCCCTTTGGCCTAACTAATGCACCTAGCACATTCATAAGGCTCATGAATGAAGTGCTAGCAGATTTTATTGGTAAGTTTGTAACAGTATATCTTGATGACATTTTGATATTTAGTGGGTCCAAGGAGGAGCACATGAAGCATTTGGAGATGTTCTTGAGGAGGCTACATCAAGAAGAGTTGGTGATCAATCAAGACAAGTGTGATTTTTTGAAAACTGAATTAGTTTACCTTGGTTTTGTGGTTGCTAATGGATGTATGAAGATGGACCCTGATAAGGTCAAGTCAATATTGGAATGGCCTACACCTCGGTAAATAGGGGATGTTAGGAGTTTTCAGGGATTGGCCTCCTACTATACAGAATTTGTAATAAATTCCAGTCATGTATGTGCCCCTATTATCAACACTGTAAAAGGTGGAATCAAATGTCAGTTTAAATGAACTATAGCAGCAGACCAAGGGTTTGAAATGTTGAAAAAGAGGATAGCATAGTTACTTACACTTAGGTTTCCCAATTTCAATCAGCTATTTGTGATAGAGTGTGATTCTAGCAAGCTAGCCATTGGAGTAGTGTTAAGCCAAGAGGGACACCTTGTGACATTATTTTTAGAGAAGTTAAATGAGGCCAAACAAAAGTACTCCACCTATGATTTGGAGTTGTATGCTATAGTACAATCCCTCAAAAAATGGAGACACTATCTCTTACCTAGGGAATTTGTGGTCTACACTATTAACCATGCTCTAAGTTTCTTGAATGGGCAAGAAAAACTAAATCAAAGGCACTTGAACTGGGTAGAATCATTGCAAGCTTATACATTTGTCATAAAGCATAAGAAAGGGGTTAGAAACAAGGTTGCAGATGCCCTTAGCAGAAGAGTATTAACCATACAGGAGATACAATTACAAAGTGTAGGGATGGATGATTTGAAGGACCTCTACAAGGAGGACAAAGATTTTAGAGATGCCTATGAGGCATGTGTGAAGTTCCAACAGGGATTTAAAGTGGATTTCAATGAGTTTATGTTACAGGAAGGCCTATTGTTTAAAGGACACCTTATGTGTATACCTCAGTGCTCAATGAGGGAGAACATTATGAAGGAGAAACACCAAGGAAGCTTGGGAGGACACTTTGGAGAGGATAAAACAATAGACCAGGTGAAAAGGCATTACTATTGGCCTAAGTTATAGTCAGATGTTAGGATATTTGTAGAGCAATGTCAGATTTATCAGAGGGACAAAGGACAAAGTAGTAACAGTGGATTGTACCAACCCTTATCCATACCCCAAAGGCCTTGGTAGTGCCTAAGTATGGACTTTGTGTTGTGGTTACCAAAGACAACAAGGGGTCGTGACAATGTATTTGTGGTGGTGGACCATTTTAGAAAAATGGCTCACTTCATTCCATGTAAGAAAACCAATGATGCTTCCCAAATTGCAAGGCTATTATTTAGAGACATTGTAAGGATCCATGGATTGCCACTGAATATAGTAAGTGACAAAGATAGTAAGTTTGTGGGTCATTTTTGCAGGACCCTTTGGAAAATTTTGGGTAAAAACTTGTCTTTCTCTTCAGCCTACCACCCACTTTCAAATGGACAAACGGAGGTAGTCAATAGGTCATTAGGGAACTTGCTAAGATGCTTGACTGAGAAACATGGTCAGTCATGGGATCACATCATAGGATAGACAGAATTTTCCTATAATGAATCCATTAATATGAGTACTGGTAAAAGCCCCTTTGAAATAGTATATGGGATCAATCCTAGAGGTATCTTAGAGTTGAGGGATCTTAGTTTGAAGGATAAAAATAGTGCACAAGGGGAGTCATTTGCAGAAAAGATGAAGGAGCTTCATGATCAAGTCAACAAGACTTTAAAAAATCAAGTGGAGAAGTATAAGTCCAAAGATGATCAAACAAGAAGGGATTTGTAGTTCAAAGTGGGGGATCTAGTACTTGCCTACCTCAAGAAGGAAAGGCTACCCAAGGGTCAGCCAACTAAGCTACTCATGAAGAAGATAAGCCCATTGAATATTTTGCATAAGTATGGCAAGAATGCCTATGAGGTGGATTTGCCTCCCAATTTGGGGATTTCACCCAGTTTCAATGTTTTTGACCGGTATCCCTACAAGGGACCATCTCTAGACATAGGTTATCGCACTCTTGTAGATTTAGGGGATGATGATTGTGTGAAAGACTTGCCTACCCCAATGCCACAAAAATTGGAAAGTATACTAGATTATAAAGTGATCAGGAAGACAAGGAAGGATAAATACAAGGAGTACCTCATCAAGTGGAAGGGACTACCTAAATTTAAGGCCACTTGGATGACAAAAGAAGACATTCTGAAGCATGGGGTCACCATTGAAGACCTAATAACTCAAGGGACTTGAGTTCTTTATCCCAGGGGAGTATGGTGCAAGGAACCTCCCTTTTGATGTGTTGGTGTGTTTAGGCTTGAATTAGGTGTTTTTGTGTGGGTTGTAATAATATCCAATAGGTTAGATACAATGTTGTTCAACTTAATGTTTGTAAGAGCCAATAGTGCTCATTAGGTGATTTAGGGTCATTTTGGCCTAAAATAGGGAAAAGTTGCTATTTTGATGTAATGTGGGTTTAGTGTGTGTTTTAGGACCCTAAGTATCCTATCTAGGGTCATGTAAGTCAAACTCATCCATCGAGTTGACCAAAAGAGTCAAATAGGTCAAAATACAAAAACTTGCTAGCAACTTTGAAAAGTTTCTCGAGCAACTTTTGCAAGAAATTGGAAAAATGAAGTTAGAGCAGTTCTAACTACCCATGCTCAGTATATGAACATGGATTTGATGATTTGGATAGGTTAATGCAATTTTGGATTGTAACATTTATTTTGTGAACTTTTGTATGGATGGTTTTGACTGCATCGTTGTAAAATACAGAGCTTTCTGCATTCTATACACTCTTGTACAGATTGGGAAAGGAGATTAGACCCCATGGGGGTGTAGTTTTTCATGTTATCTTTCTTTTACATACTTTAGTTTTCTTTGAATTTCTAGGAGTAGAGAGTTACATTGATTGCAAGGTCATTGGTCTGTGATTCCATTTGTAGAGTCTCAGTGCCCAAAATGGCTCTAACCTAAGCATCCACCAGTGGAAATGGATGAAACCATAGGGGATGAAAGGTTAGAGTCTTTACATATTCTTTTTTCTTTCATATTTTTGGTTGCAATGAGGTTTCAAGACCAAGTTTGAAGCCTTATGGCTGACTGTTAGGAACAAGTGAGCTAGGACTGGGATAAGAAGGATTTGGCACGAGCACCCATGATCTTGGGGAAAGGACTTAGAGGAATTTATAGAATCCCTAAACAGTCTTCAAGAAGATTCAAAATGTGGTGGATGGTGAAATTAAGGTTGAAGGTCAATTTGACAATTGTTTGTGTTGACTGGTCCAGAGGCCTAAATAATAGGCTAAAAACTAGGGCTCGATGGATGCTACGGTTGTGGGTGCATCCAGAAGCTAGGGTTTTGGATTCTGATAAGGTTGATAGATTCCTTTAATATTTTCAAGGTATTCTATGGATTTTTTTGGGATTTTTGGGAGAACTAGCCCAAAAACTGTGAATTTTGACCTATTAGGAAATAGGGCAATTAGGCCTCCTAGTGAATTTGATACCAATTGGATTGGTAAAGTATCTAGAAGTGTGGGGAAGGGTTTAGAATGAATTTTAATGGTCCAAGGACACATACAAGAGTCTATGGGATGTATGGTAGCTAGGGGTTTGGGATTCTAGGAGGAAATCTAGTGAGGAAGTCTAGGTAATTGAAGAACTAGTTGGACTAGTTAAGCCTAGAAACTTTGGAATCTTCAATAGATCAACTATACCTTGGAGGATAAGTTGGTAGTGAGGGTCTTGGAGATCCTAAATGGAGAATAATCCAAAATTAAGTAACCATTGGATAGTTAGGAGAGAGAAAGAAGCATATTGAGTAAATAAATCACTAGAGTACCAAACCCTCTACATCAATCTAGTAATAAAGCATTTCCAGAACACAAGGTCCCCATGTATAAATTATGGTGTCAATCCCCATCCCTACTATCATCTCACCCCACCCCACTAGGAAACCATGACCCCTCCTATGTGGAACCAAAATCCCAACCACTACCCCGCATAGAAGTCCAAAATAGTCATCATATGTCTCTATCATATCATGTCATAAGATCTCATAGTGTTTAAACCCTAACTCTACCTCAGGGATATCAAATAGCTCCCACAGAGCCATAACCTCTACCCATGGTGCATACACAAATTTCTCTCCTTTAATAGGTAACCTTAGAATCCTCCACACATCCACTAATGTCACCATGTACTCTCCAGTAGGAATATGGAAAGATGAGGTCGAGTGCCATCTCTTACACAGAGCGGTAATCAACCCTCTATTATCCCTAATCTAGGACATACATGTCACATGCAATAGTTATATATTTTCTAAGTGCTCACGATAATGTTGGTTAATCTAATGTCTATAAGAAAAGGTATCGGGATGATTCTCCCAAGTAATCATAATATAGTATACCATCCAATCACATGGAAAAGGAAAAAAAGAAAAGGTTAGTCAAGATGCAAAGTCCAAAAGTAAAAAAAATTAGACAAGCATGAAAATTCCATTTAATCACATGTTAAAAATGCATTGAACAAATAATTGTTTTCCATAACAGTGCAAATGCATCAAAATAAAACATCAGATGTGTTGAATCATTCTTATTACTTACCCTAAGTTAACCAATCACTGGTGCCACTTTATCTACTTGGTTGCTTCACAAAGTATATACAATTGCATCATGTAGATATAGCAGTTGTGTCACATTATCTACAAATGTGAATCACTTGTAAAATTGATTACCTAAACTAAAGACCACAATTGCATTAATTCATTGATGATTATGCCAAATACGACATTTTGTTGCATTTTTTTTGTCTTGATTTGACCTAGACCTAGAAAAACAAATGCACAAATTATGAGAAAATAAATGTGTAATAAAAAAAGGTACTCATTGTCGATCTCGTACCTTCTAGTCGTTGATACGTCCTGACCTACTTTCTGATGTGAACATTGCTTCTGTTAGCTGCCATCACTCCTCAAACTCACTCAAATGCCTCTTCTTCTCCTCTTAATCTTAAAGGTCTAATGTGCACAAATGACCTTATAAATAAACCCTAGGCCCTATTTATACCCCTGCTACCCCTCCTCAGTGGATGTACTAGACATTCTCTCTACTCCCAATCAACAAAGTTAACTATTCAATAAACTTTGTCATGTAACCAGTCAACTGACAATTTGTCTCAATAATATGACCAGTCATTCCAGTCCCAATTAATCCTAGCCATTCATTATTATCCAGCACCCATTAATTTTAATTGTTCATTGAAGTCTTGGATTCTATAAAAGAGGGTGATTCCTCACAATTATAATAACCACAACTTTTGAATTCTTGTGTTGTCATATTTGAGCAAATCTGAGAGCCAACATTGCATAAGAATGAGAGAGACAAGGGAGAGCTTTTCATTTAAATGATTGCATTTAATTTGATTTGAATTATTTATTTTGCAATGCATTTGATTTTATTATTCTCTCTTGAATAAGTGTAGGATAGTGACTAGATTGAATCTTTTATTCTTTGATTCATTAATCTTGTTGAGGTTATTCATTCGAATAATTTTATATCATATACACATACATTTCCCTCTTCATCCATCAAATATTAAGGATTGATAAAATGTCAAAAATTGATTTTAACTTGCCAAATGATTTCCCTTTCTAACCTATCAACAACACTTCATGTTCATCTTGAGAATTTTACCATGTCTTATGGTTGAGGACATTATTTCCAATTCTTCTTGTGTATTATGTAAAAATCTTCCATTTTTAGTATAATGACATTAATGGAGATTGTCATGTATTTGTTTGTCTATTTTAAAAGAATTATATCTCAATTTCTCTATGGTCTAAAATGTTAGAGTTGTCATATTATAGCTAATAATTAATTTATTTAATTATTAGTCTATTATACTCTACACTTAAGTTAAACTTAGGCATCTTATTATTCTTTAGGGTTTTCACCTTTAGGGTTTCGGTATCATTTTATAAGGATTCCCTCTTTGTATTTTATTCATTCACTTATTGGATCATAATGGAGAATAGATTATTGCATTGAGATTTTTCTCTCTCATTTTTTTTCTCAATCATGGCTTCTCGTTCTCAGATCTGTGATTACATGCCTCCATAGCTTTTTCTCTCTTTCTGTGACAGGTGTTTGCATGCAGAGATTCTTGGGAGCTGTGGGTTGATAGTTGTCATCAACTCCAACATGCTATCAAAGCTTCAAATATTCATGCCCCTATTTTTTATTTGAGAGGGTTTGGTCGTGTTCTTCAAATCTATGTTTTTTAGAAGCTTTTTATGTGGATTTAGGGGGGACCTTTGTGTCTGGTCATTTTGGGCTTAAACAGACATCACCGTTGTGCTCAAAGCGCCCAAAAACTCCAAAATCTATATAAAACTTGTCCATTTTGGACAACTTGCCTCTGAGGCAAAAAAAATTTGGTTTCCAGTGTCGTATGGGCACAGAAACCGAGAAAAATTCAAAAAAAATCATTTTTTTTGCATGTTTTATGCGCGGCTAGTGCAAATTTGAAAAGGCTACCGCCACACCACCATGGCCCGGCCTCCACTGAAAGTGCCTCCCACTGGCCTTGTGGGCTTTTCCGACACCTCCGGCCCCACCACCAGTGACGGCACCTCCTCCGGTGCCCACGGCCCCGCTCTGCTGCCCTCTGCGGCCCCTGCTGCCCCGCGCACCACCGTCACCTGCTCTATCGGCCCCACCGGCCACCACTCCAGCACCCACTGCCTCCCGACCACGCCGTCGTTTAGGCCGCCCGACGGGCGTTAAGCCCCGTAGGCTTCTTTATGCCCAGCGGCAGTCATATGGCGGCCAGAGGCTTCTTTATTTTCATCCCTAGGGGCTTTAAATTGGTTTTTGGAGCCTTTCTAACCTCCTGTCGTTGTTTTCACTCTATCTGGAGCATACGAAGTTATTTTTCCAACTTCTTTATATCATCGAAAAGCTCTTTCTGAGCTATTTCCGATGATGGAGGTTGGGGTTTTGGGTTCTGCCGTTTTGACATTAGTTTTTGCTGTCAAATTCCAATATTTAGTTTTTCCATTTGGGAGCCATATCTTGCTCATCCAGACTCTATTTTTGGCAAACCAGATATCGTCGGAAAGTTGGTTCTGTGAGTTATTCAGTTGCAGGGGTCTTTTTCTAGATTTTTCTCCAGGTTCTTTCTCCTCTGAGTTTTTCTCTTTCACACTCTGGCGGATTACTTGGGTTCTACAGGTTCTGGGATCTCTTCTTCTGTTCTTCTGGCTCACTCTTCTTTCTGACCCCTGAGCATTGTATGCTTCTCTTCTGTAGCATTCTCTTCTATAAATGCACTGAGATAAAGTGTCTACTTTTGCATATCTAAGATTTTGAGCACCTTGTGTTTGTTTGTACTCACACTCAGTTATAAAGTGCCATGGGGGGTATGATGTTTTTCCTTTTGTGCTCATCCACCTTTGTCAAGTGAGCGTACCTTCCATGACATTAGCCCATGCTATGTGTCTGTGACACCACCCTTTATCCTGTGCTTCTACTTATGTTGCACTGTTGGTGTTCCTGATTCTTCTTCTTGCAATTGTTTCTGGAATTGCATTTCAGTGTTCCTGTCACACCTCTCCCTGTTTAGCATTATGGGGGGGGTTCACCTATTGGTTCTATTGCCTCCTTGGTTCAGTTAAGTGATCTATGTTTTCAGTTTTTGTTCCTATGTACTGGGCGGATGCAGTGGCTAGGCACCTATGCATTTTGGTGAGATGGATCATCTACTAGACACTTGTTCTTTCCTACTTTTGGAGGTCACCTCTTTGATTGATCAGCTCTTCAGACTTTGTCTCCTCTACCTGGTCATGCACTATTTCAGTGGGGGTTTTAGCAATTTCTTCAAACATTGTTTGCAGCTCCATGCGTCAAAGATGTTGTACATGCTATTTCTTGTTCCTTTCTTTGGGACTTTCCCTAGATTGGAGGCTTTTTTTCCTTCATCTAGTTTATTTCTTGTACTTGGGTACCTGATCAGGCCTAGTTGCTGGGACCCATAGTTCCTTTCATGCATTTTTCTTACATACATCTTTTAGTCCTTAGCTGTTTAGCTTCTCCCTAAGTTACACTTAAGGGGGGGTGTTAGAGTTATCATATTATAGCTAATAATTAATTAATTTAATTATTAGTCTATTATACTCTACACTTAAGTTAAACTTAGGCATCTTATTATTCTTTAGGGTTTTCACCTTTAGGGTTTCGATATCCTTTTATAAGGATTCCCTCTTTGTATTTTATTCTTTCACTTATTGGATCATAATGGAGAATAGATTATTGCATTGAGATTTTTCTCTCATTTGTTTTTCTCATTCATGGCTTCTCTTTCTCAGATCTGTGATTACATGCCTCCATAGCTTTTTCTCTCTTTCTGTGACAGGTGTTTGCATGCAGGGATTCTTGGGAGCTGTGGGGTTGTTCTTTGTCAACTCCAACATAAAATAGATCATATACCCATACTTATAGATTCATTGAAATTCCTTAAATTCTCTCTTTCCAAGGTGCAAACGAGCTTTGTCACCCACATAAGATTTATGCTATGTCTAGTGCTTATCATATTAAGAAGAAAAAAATCTCTATCTAATGATCTAATATTAATTACAATGACTCTTATACCTTTATTTTAAAATAAATCCTGGTGAAAATATAGTTTTCTATTAATAATATAAAAGCATATACACATATTTGTTTATAATATTCACTTTGGCCTAGGTTATCTTCCTTTAAAAATTTACTCCATATTACCCCTATGTATTTCACCCTATCTACAATAATCAAAACATTAATTGTTCTACTCTACACCTAGCCAATACAAAATGTCTGCCATCTACTTTTAGCCATACCCAGTTTTAGAACCCCCCAACCCTATAAACTTTTCAAAAAAAATTATGGTGGCTATAAACAGCCAATTCAAAAACCCCTAGACATCAAAAAATTATTGTTATGTATGTTGGAATAATATGAATATATGTGTTTCCATTGATGCTTTTTCATTGATGCCAACGTATTTCTCGATTTGAGACTGTGTTCCTGAGATGTTTGGTGAGTTTTTTGGCTTGATATAGATAGTGTGTGATAATATCAGTGTATGTGGATGTGTGTGTTGCATTTATGATGTTTGCATTTGAATTTGATCAACTTTCAGAGGTTCACATGATGATTTGAGGAATTTTTGGGTTTCTATGTTGAGACTGGTATTTTAGACATTCAAAGGTGATAGTGTGACATTATTTGGATCGGTGGTGCTTTGCATTTCAATATTTTCATATGTGGATCTATGTAGCATTTATGGGACATTTATGTGTGTCCTTAACTCAATTGGTTCATGATTTCAAGGTTTGCAATATGTTTTTCTTGATTGACAGTCATTTTTGTTCATGTTCTTAAGGTTTAGTTTGATGATTTGGATGATTCCAGTGATTTGAGTTAATGTTGATATTCCTACAATAATTCATGATGCTTGTGGATATTTCTATATATTTCTCCAGTTGTGTTGCTGGTTTGCATTGATCAAGGTGATCGCATTTGGTGATTTTTGATTAGTGAATTTGTGGTCTTCATGTTCTTGGCCGACTTCGTGGTGTAATGTATTGCAAATGTTTGTGGCATAATTATTGGATGGTTAGTCTGTTCAAGGATGAATATTTTTGTCTGATCTTTGTCTTAACCGACATTTTTTGGCTTTCATTAATATTTGTAATTGAGAGAGGTTATGTTTTAGTTCATTGGTTGACCTTGAGAGAGTGAGTTGATGATATGTATAAATGTAATTGTTTTCATTTGTGGATTGTATGAGTGTGGAAGAGTACAAAGATGTGTGAATATTGATCTAGTGTAGAAAAGAGAGTTGTACTTCAATGGACCTGACCCAGGCATGTTGAAGATGCTATTATCCAATTCATGATCTATTGATTGTTGTCCATATATTTGTAACACAAGAAGCCTTTTGTATTTGAGTAGTGAGCTCTAGGAAGTGTGCCTGAATGCATGTACATTCCCATTGTAATACTCCTATCAGGGTATAGTGCTTTTAATAGAGTACATCATATTGTGTTTTCACCCCCATAGTGGTTATTCCTTGACCGGGTTTCCATGATAAAAATCTTGGTTTTATGTGTTCTTGATGTATTGTGGATCTATGCTTCAGTTTTTATTTATCAGATCTGAAGTTAAGGTTAAAGTTTGGTTTAATTTGTGTAGTTTTTGACACAATTGATTCACCCTCCCCCCTCTCAGTTGTGTCCTACCATATTTATATCAATTTCCATTTCTATATATCCCTCCCCTGCAACATAAACACAAACTAACACATGAAAAAAGAGAGGGCATTTAGCCCAAAGAACCTAGAGTCTTCCCTTTGCTATTATTTGTCACTACACACATAGGCCCAATAATATATTATTTATGTGGTTCAAATATAGGTCTTCATGCTCCCTTCTGCCACTTTGACACCTTCATCCTCACATTGACCTCTACCTCATCTCTTTGACCTTAGGAGGAACTCTTTTCTCTTCATATGATAAAGGGCTTAATCCCATCCTCCTATTCCCGCACTACACACAAAAACTCTTCATCTACCCTAATGCCTTTTCCATTTTCTAGTAGTACTTTCATCCCCAAAAGTCATTCCTTCTCCAAACATTCACTCATTACCCAAATAAAATCTACTTTATTACCAAAAATACAACACCACGCCACAAACATCACCACAATATAATAATTTACCCAATATCAGTGTGTCAACTTCATGAATTCATCCCCAAGAATAAAATCAACAATTTTCTGGAATTTCTCATCATGGATATTGAAAATAAACTTCAACCTCTTCTCATTATTATCTCCACAGAATGCAAGTTGTTGCTTCTTTCTTTCCACCATGAAATTGGACTCTATGACTATAGTATACCACCTTTCCAAAATGCCTCAAAAGCATAAACTATAGATGCCAAGTCTGTGACATCAATTTATAGAATAAAATATTGGGAATAAAGGCCCTTAATAAATGGTTCATAAGAAAAATTTCACTTCATCCTTTTCCCACTCTATATCATGGTGTAAATGCTCACATTGCCAATGTACTACACCAGCTTTCATCCCATGCAATTTCATTGAACCTCTCCCAATATTATTTTTTTATCATTAATATTTAATGACATTGCCCATTTTGACAACTTATCGGCTACATCATTGCCTCCATGGTAGATATAGGAGATCTTGAATTCATGAAAGGTTTGTAATAGTATAAATGTGGACAATGTAAATTTATCAATGCCCTGGGATAAGGAAAAGCTTTTTATAAGTGTGCTCACTATCACTAGTGAATCACCTTCAATGTGAATTTTCTCCAGCCCCAATCATTTTATAAGTCACACTCCCTCATATTCTTCTTAGGCTTTGTCCATGATATTTTTGTTATCCTAAAATCTCTTGGATCCTATTGCCACAATGTCTCCTTTCTAGTTTCTAGCCAAAATACTGGCACTAAATGACCCCATATTGCCCTTTGCTTCTCTATCAAAATTAAATTTTACCCATCCCTATTATATAACTTCCCACTTCACTTATTCTTTGTTATCCCTAGACATGGGATTAATCCCAGAAGGCCCATTAACATACACCTTTCTTAAAACTATTTTATTTTATAAACCAAATGAATATTTCACCTTATCGGTAAATTTGGTAGCCTTAATTAACTCTATCTCATCTTTTTGTTGGAATTAATAGGAAGTGTGTACTGAGAGGGGAGTGGTGAATCAGTACCTCTAAAACTTTTGTATCCTTTAATCAATTAACCTTTGTGTAATCAATTGTATATCCAACCATCTGATCTATACTATTTTGATGTGAGTTATATCAATTTATAAACTTAAAATACATGTGAACATTCATAGAAACATTCATGAAAGTAATTGACACATAACACAAGATATGATATCACAGAAAAATCTTGTTAGGAAGTAAAAACTACGGTGGGGATGGCACCCACAAAATCTTCACTATCTGCAGATTGGAAGGGGCCGGTTAAGGATTATAATTTTTATCACTTCTGATGATCTACCCGGTTAAGAGTATATATGGAGACCTGTTAAAGTATACTCAGTTAAGAGATTTATAAACACTATTGAGTGTGCACTTGGTTAAGAGATTGAATAATACCTCTAATTCTCGGTAGCCTCTGTTCTTGGTTCTTTCTAACCAAATTCACCTTTTGTCGTTATGGTTCTTGAAAATTTCAATCTGCTCCTTAGATGTGCTTGTAGGATTCATTCATCCTCTCTTTCATATTCACACACGTATAATGAATGATTGCATCATCTATTTATAAGATGGATTGACATCATCAAG
Organism: Thuja plicata; assembly: GCA_018584345.1. Lineage (NCBI taxonomy): Eukaryota > Viridiplantae > Streptophyta > Pinopsida > Cupressales > Cupressaceae > Thuja > Thuja plicata. The sequence goes on from MU223506.1 coordinate 1,078,127, forward strand.
TTTCACGAAAAACAATGTTAACTCTAAGATCAGGTTTACAACTTTTACCTTGATCTCCTAGTCTATGTGTTTTAAATCAGTTAGAATGATTAAAGAAATTACATTCATGTTTCTTGTCCCTAAATAAATGGTTTTAAAAACAAATCAAGATTTTATAAATAGAATAAGACTATTTTATCTGACGTGGAAGTCAGATCCACTTTTTGTGGGCTGTAACTGACTTTCAGTTTCTGACGGTCGGTTATGCTCTGAAGTCAGTTGACTATCTTTCAGGTTCCTTGGTTGAATTGTTCTCTTGGTTTTCTCTTTGACTGTCTCTCAGTTTGCACTATATATTGCACATCAGGTTCCTCTGTCGGGTTCCTCTTTATCCTTCTGACTTTGCATTTTCGGTGTACACACAAAATTGTGTAATCAATTTTCTTTGTACTTAGCTATTTTTGGTGATCTCTTTATATCTGATTTTTGGTTTGCTTTTCAGTTTTCTCTTTGTCCTATCTTTGAGTGTATTCTTACCAAAAATGTTGTTTGCATACTAATGGAAAATTAAAGTCATCAATCTCCCCCTTTGACATTAGTATCAAAAACTAATAAGTGCAAAATACTAACAAAATGTTAAGTATGTACAACATATATAATTCTTAGTCATTTTATGACTCCCCCTATGTATATGCTGGTATATCCCCTTTTTTGGTAGTACTGTATAGTTGCATGCCTATCTGTACATATCATATCTTTCCCTTTGTAAAATACATATACATATCATTTGCACATCTGAATATATATCATTTTCCCCCTTTTTTTTGATATTGAGGGAAAAGGTCTATACCTTATAGTTTATCAAAAATGTGAGAGTGTGAAGACTCCATGTCTTCCATCATCTTCTCCCATTGTTCCTTCAAGTTTTCTAGAGCCATGTGCTCGAGTGTGATCTTAGAATGCATATTGTAGATGTTGTCTACTACAGACATCGTGGGGGTTGCTATCAGTTGCCTTGTTGAACTGATGTGTTGTTGAAGCAGTGTTAGATTTGGTAGAAGTTGAGCTTGGAGCTCAGTGACTTCTTCCCCGAAGTGTGTCTTTGCTTCCTACAGTTCCTTCCTAAACCTTTTTATTTCAATGATTTTCTCATAATGCAATTTTAGTGCATTGTCATCGGTGGTTAATCTATTAGCACTGTTACCTAGATCTGAATCTAACTTTGCTATGTTTTCACTATTCTCTTTAGTGAAATTTTCCAGTGTGCTTAGTTGTTGAATCAAGGAAATAACTTCAGTTATAATTGGATCTAATTCACTAAATAATTCTAATAGCTTTACATTATTGACCGCCACTTCTTGACTGATGTTCTCAATAAGTTTCTGCTAGTACTTCTACTCTTCTCTCTCTTCTATTACTTTCTATACATCAATGTTCTGTGTTGTAATTGCTTTGGTGAGAGTGGCTAGTTGATCAAGAATTGGCTTATTCTGATCAACATCAACATCGAGTACAATTTGGTGCAATATGTCCCTTAGTGTTTCCAGTATCATGGAGTCTCGGTGTTGTTTCCTTGGCTTCTCATGTAATGCCTTCCTTTGGCATATTTCACCATATTCTTTCAATGCTTCATAATCTAGTGTAGTTGGGTCACATTTTGGTATCTCAATGATTTCATCTAAAGTGACTTCCAACATATTCTTCTTGGATTTCTTCTTCTTCTTTTGAGTTTCACTTGAATGCAGTACCATTGTCAGTTTCTCGGGTTTGTCCATTGTTCTTGATGAAGTTACTTGTTGTGCTTCATTTTGCTACTTTGTTTCAGTTTCAGCTTGTCAATTTTCTTTAGACGTCTCCACATTAACCTTAACATTATCGGTAGCAACATTTTTGGTATCCTCAAGAGTGCCATCTTTGGGTTTAACTCCTTCATCGATGTCCTTAGCTTCATCTTTCTTTGTTTATGCATCCTTCTCTATTGTGTCTCCATCTGCTTGTTTTGTATCTCCTCCTATAACCTTGTCAGTATTGGTTACTGTGTGAGCGTCTTTGATGTCTTTCTGATTATTAGTGTTGTCTTTCTTTTCTTCTTCCCTTGCATCTTCTAGAATGCTTGAATCCATTTGAGGTGACTTGTCTTTTTCTTGCAGAATATTGATAGCTTGTATCAATATTGGTATGTTGCCTGGTATGTTCACCTGTGCATTATAAAATGTTGTATCTTGCTCATCGGTTGTGTCCTTTGTAACATTGACATCTTCATCTTTCTTTACTTCTTCTACTGTTCATCAGTAATGTCAATGATAGTGTTATCCACATGTTTTCCTTTGTGGTGTCAAGCCATGTTTCATCTGAAACATCCATATTTTTGTTTCCAATTATGTCTTGTTCTTCCTTGTCTAATTCAACTAATGTATCATCTTCTGCATCTTTGGTTAATATATCTTCTTGAGTTGCCTTATCAACATCTTTCTTTTGTAGGTCTTTCTCAAGGATATCTTCCTTAATAGGTCTATTGAGAATTTTACTCCATTTCTTGTGGATTTCATGTTCAAGCTCTATAAGCTTCCCTTCAACAAATTTGTAGGCTCTCAACTTTGGTGAGAATTCCTTTTTATGGTTCTCCATCATCTCATAAATTTCTTCCTTCTTGGGTTCAGAAGGCATGAGAGTAACAAGTACTTTGTCTCTTATTTCCTTCTCATTCTTCAAGGAAAATGTCCATCTACCATATTGTCTATCTAAGAGTTCCCTTGGTACATTATTTCCTTCAAATTGAATCGGTACATACTTGAACTTGTACATCTTTGCTATGATGGCATCTTCAACTTTGTTCTGATCTTCTGGAACCAGTTTCAACCATCTTCTAATATTATAATCTGTGATAGATCCTGAATTTGCAATAGATTTGCACACCTCATCAATTCTTTCTGGAGCTTTAACCTTTTCTGCCTCTACATCTTCATCTTTCTCAGTGTCTTCAATGTCTTCTCTGGTCCTGATCAGCTTCCTTATTCTTTTTTTTGGCCCTCATTTTGGTGTGGCCACTTTCCTCTTGTATGTTCTAACTTTTACTTTCTTCAAAGGTGAAGGACTTGAATCATTTTTTGTTTGGCTTCTTGTTCTATAAGCAGCTATGGTTCTTAGATTTTTGGTTGGTGGAGGAGGTGGTGAATCTGACTCTGTGGAATCAGAGTTATTCTTTTCTTTAGCTTCACCAATAGGTAGCTGTACTTTGGTTTCTTCCTCCTTTTCATCTTCTTCTTCCTGTTCAATTTCTTCCTCTGTTGCCGACAGTATTTTCTTGAGGTTCTTAACCATTTTGTCCTTTTTCCTGACAATTTTATTTACAACTAGGCCAGATTTGATTCTTGATTTGAACTCCTCATAAGCTCCAAACTTAGGTTGTTTCTTATCTCATATTCTAATGGTTGTAGCCATGTTGGCCTCGGTATAGAAGGTTTGATATAAGTGTGGTATGTATCAACCATGAAATATATTTCATCTTTATACTTCTCAATGAGTTGCTCGGGGATCCTTACCCTCTTCTGCATTCGGTCTTTGAATATAGTAAACTATTCATCCACGACTGTCTCAAAATTATCTCCCAGTGAGGTTGTGTTCACTGATTTGCATGGTGACCAGTTTTGTGTTATCCCATTTGACATCTCCTACTGATGGAAATTTTTCTTGGAAGTAGAAGAAAATGTACATAATAAGTGAGCCAAACTTACATGTGTTTGACTTTGCATTCCTTATAGTCTTCAAATTTTATTCTAACTGGTTCAGTAGAAGTTTGGATAAGTCCAACTGAGTTCCCTTCTTACAATTTTGCAAGGTGTGTTTACTACACCGGATGCTATGGTGTTCATCCTGCTGGCTTGAAATAATTTGTAGCCTAGAACACATGCTCCAAATTTCATCTCATCATCGGTAATAGTGGATACCTTTAATCCTTTGTTGTCCCATTTGGATCCTGTGATATTTTCAGTCTCAGCCTTGGGTGGGTGCTTCAGTGCATTTACCTTTTCAGTTACAAGGTAACCGGTGACTGCATGGATAACATATCAGGTTATCATCTTCGGTTCATCCAGCCATAGTTTGTGATTGTGCATTTGGCTCAGTACTAACTGAATCCACTCAGTTTTGAAGACCTTCAAGAATAACAGGGCATTAGTGAGCCCTTTCACCTCTATGTGTTTATGCTCATCTTTTAATGTTCCATCTTTATTGCATAACTTCTTATAAGCTTGTTCTACCTCTGAGTCACTGATTTCTTCAATCTTGCAGTGTATGAATCATCACACGTCTTCGACAAGAAAAACCCTTGCTGAAATTCACGAGAATGCTCCAGCATTGTTGGGTTGTGAAGCAACCTCAGGGTGAATTTTGTAGTGTGGTTCCTCACATGTAGAATTCTTGTTGAGTGTAAAATCATCCTTCTTGGTGTTCTTCGATTTCATGGTTCTTGAAGTTGTAGCCATTTTTTAGATTTAGTGCTTTCTGAGAAATGCATAAAATAGAGTTTTCAGTTTTCGTAGAACTTACTTTTTACACCATTAGTGATTTCTGATCTTCTAGGAGTGCTCTGTGTCGAGTTGTGCTTGTTATGTGATGTTGTCACTTTCTGCTCAAATTTTTCTCTTTGTCGCTCTGCTCTGGTCGTGGTGAACAATGAGACTGTTCTGTCACCTTTTTATAGCCATTTGACCTAAAAGAAAGTCATCAATGCTTACCTACTCCTTGGTGTGTGAATATAGAGTTCGTCAATTAAGACACTATCTTCTTTCGTCAGTGACAACATGACATTTTGGGGCGGTTGTTCAACTCTTCACTTTTACCGACGGGTTTCGGTGTTGCAAACAACTTGTTCACTTTTCTTGATTACGGATGAGGCTCAGTTTACAATAGAAACTTTGCTTTCCCAGGTTAACCGATGATTCTTGGTAAGTGTAGGCAATTTTAACTTTGAGTGTATACCGACATATTTTGGTATGTATTACCCGATAGCATAGTTATCACAGATTTTAACAAGTAATACCATGATGCATCTTTACTTATGCTAATTTGGCATTTAATCAACATATTATGGAACTGATGTAAAATAATACATAGTATAATGTAGTTCCATACTTACTTGTTCTGCTTAGGTGGGGGTGGTGATGTCACCAGATCCAGTGGATGGGGTGTCACCATTGCATTGGTCGGTCCAGATTCATTATTGTTTGAAGTTTTTCTCCACATTTTTTCTCTTGCACTCTGGATGTCTTCAATGGTGTTTCCATTGGGATATGTGTTGATTTTTGTCATTTGGTCTCTGCAGTCTTTCTTGAGATGACCAACTTTATGATAGTGTAAACATGCCATTCTGGGGTTTGTCCAGCCTCTAGACTTTCTAATCCATTGTCTCATATAGTTTGCAGCAATGTTACCAAATCTTCCACATTTTGTACAATTTGTCCAAGTGTTGTAATCCCATACATACTAGTTACCAACTCTTTTCGGTTGATAGGGAGTTTCTTGACCTTTAGGTTTTCCATGCTTTCTTTTTTTTTCCAGCATTCAAGAGTTGTGTGCCCATTCATTTTAGAAGTAAGACACTATTTGTCCATTTAGGTTTCCTTCTTTGGTTGTTTCATCTCAGACTTACATTCATATGCTTCATGTCCTTTCTTGTTACATTTATAACAAAATCCTATGAATGAAGATGTAGATTTAGGAATACCTTTCATTTTGGCTCTACATACATTTGATGTGTGGTCTTGATTTCCACAGTGATTGCATGTCAGCTTTCTTGGTCTTGGATTTTCAAAGGCATTCTTTGGATCAGCTTGATTTGATAATTCTCCATTTTCGGTAAAACCTAGACCAGTGTTGTTGTTGACTCTTCATTGTCCTTCAAGAAAATCACCCATTCTTTTATTGCTTTCTTAAGCTTTCTTGATAATTTCATTATATTGCTATTGAATTCTTATCTCATGTTTCAAGTTTTCATTCTCATCCCTTAGCTCACCGATAGCTTCTATTCTTTCAATGAGTTCCATATTTATTTTGTTTGCCTCTTGACTTATAAGAATAATCTTATTTGTAATCTCATGGTGATGTTGTGTAAGTCTTTGTATTTTAGACTCTTTCTCTTGTAGTTTTTATGTAATCTTTCTTCTATCATCAATAGCTATTGTTATTTATTTCTCAACTCGTCTATCATTGTTCATGACATCAATCATTCTTACCATCTATGTCTCTTGACCGATTTGCAGAGATTTAACTTATCCAGCCATATGTACATTGATTTCAGTTAGGCTTGTGATGCTTTCTTCTGATGTATCTGATACTTTTCTTGTGGTTGATCCTCAAGACTCAAAGAAATCTGGTATCTCTTCCTCATGATAATCTGTCTCATTATAGCAAGATGCCATAAAAAAAAATTCATCTAACAGTTGTCTCATATTGATTCTAGCTTCTTTATACTTCTCATAGAACATCTGAATTTGGAGCTTCTTATTTTCAATATTTTTATCAAGTATGTACTTCTCCATTATATAATCTTTTCTCTTAAGCCTTTAAGCTTTTCCAAAGAAGAGACTTGGCTCTGATACCAATTGTTGGACTTAACTGGAAGTGTGTACTAAGAGGGGAGGGGTGATCAATACCTCTAAAACTTTTGTATCCTTTAATCAATTAACCTTTGTGTAATCAATTGTATATCCAACCATCTGATCTATCCTATCTTGATGTGAGTTATATCAATTCATAAACTTAACATACATGTGAACATTCATAGAAACATTCATGAAAGTAATTGACACATAACACAAGATATGATATCATAGAAAACTCCTATTAGGAAGTAAAAATTGCGGTAGGGATGGCACCCACAAAATCTTCACTATCTGCATATTGGAAGGGGCCGGTTAAGGCTTACAATTTTGATCACTTCTGATGATCTACCTGATTAAGAGTATCTATGGATACCTTTTAAATTCTACGTGGTTAAGAGCTTTAGCAACACTGTTGAGTGTGCACTTGGTTAAAAGATTTATAGTTGGACTATTAAATCCACCTTCCTTGAAAGGATTTTTACGCTTTGCTCCACTTGTTAGAATGATAGAAAATTAAAATTTGACTTGGTATAATGCAATCTCCTATTGCTGATACAGATCCATTCAAGTTTACATGAATACTTGATTATCACCTAATGTGATTTAATAATACCTCTGATGCTTGGTACCCTCTGTTCTTGGTTCTTGCGAACCAAATTCACCTTTTGTTGTTCTGGTTCTTGAAACTTTCAATATGCTCCTTAGATGTTCTTGTAGGCTTCATTCATCCTCTCTTTCATATTCACACATGTATAATGAATGATTGCATCATCTATTTATAACATGGAATGACATCATCAAGTTTCACGAAAAACAATGTTAACTCTAAGATCAAGTTTACAACTTTTACCTTGATCTCCTTGTCTATGTGTTTTAAATTAGTTAGACTAATTAAAGCCCTTACATTCATGTTTCTTGTCCCTAAAGAAATGGTTTTAAAAACAAATCAAGATTCTATAAATAGAATAAGACTGTTTTATCTGACGTGGAAGTCAGATCCACTTTTTGCGGGCTGCGACTGACTTTCAGTTTTTGACAGTCAATTATGCTCTAAAGTCAGTTGACTATCTTTCAGGTTCCTTGGTTGAACTGTTCTCATGGTTTTCTCTTTGATTGTCTCTTGGTTTTCACTATATCCTACATGTCAGGTTCCTCTGTCGGGTTCCTCTTTATCCTTCTGACTTTTCATTTTTGGTGTACACACAAAATTGTGTCATCAGTTTTCTTTGTACTTAGCTATTTTTGGTGATCTCTTTATATCTGATTTTTGGTTTGCTCTTTGTCCTATATTTCGGTGTATGCTTACCGAAAGTGTTGTTTTCATACTAATGGAAAATTAATGTCATCAATCTCCCCCTTTGACATTAGTATCAAAAATTGATATGTGCAAAATACTAACAAAATGTTAAGTATGTACAACATATATAATTCTTAGTCATTTTATTACTCCCCCTATGTATATGCTGGTATATCCCCTTTTTGGTAGTAATGTATAATTGCCTGCCTATCTGTAAATATCATATCTATAATTCCCCTCCCACCCTCACAAGACCTGATTATGCCTATTGGAATTTTGGGACTTTCATTCTCTACTAATGATTCTAATTGAAGTTACTAACCCAATCAATCTCATCCCCACATAAGTGTTTAATGCATATCTCTCCTTGAGTAGTGATGTCTACTATGTATTCGTGACATTTTAGGAATATTGTGTTATGAAACAATATGATATATTTTTTGTATGAGGAACTTCCTTTTGATGGTTTGAGTACACTGGAATGAATTAAGTTGATTAAGATACTTTTATGACTATGTTCTGAATGGTATATTTATGTTGTTCAAAATCGCCATAAAGACTAGGTTATCTACGTGCTTTACCTAGCCACTATTAACACTCATGTATGATTTTATGAATGATTGTGATGTTAACTATTGATTAGGGATTAACCCAAATCACCTAATGGATCATATTATGGATTTAATCTGACCCTTTATTTATAATTAATTAGTATTACTTTGTATTACGGATTCTTATACCCTAGTGACATCATACTTGAACTCTATGATTTCTCTTATTTGATTAGATGATGAGATGCTTTCAAAATATGTTGCATAATAAGTTCATCCTAATGATAGTTTGTAAATGATCTGAATGTCACCTAATGAATTATATTCTTAGAATATTTAATAGAATTTGGTCTATATACATGACAACATTATCAATAATGATAGTTCATTTTTATTTTGAGATTATTATGGAGCTAATAAACACTAAAGTAATCATAATTTAGAATGAGTGTTGTATGGTGTGTGTGTGTAGGATGAGGGGAGGCAGTCATAGTCACTTCTGCAGGAGATCCACACGATGTCGCACTCCCCCTCCTTGTCTGCCATTGCTTGTACATATATATAATTGTGTTTCTCAACTTGGTGATACAGGATGTAGGTACCATGCATCGACTCCACCTGGCCACACAGGTCTGAGCGTGTCTTTAAAATCCTCGAACATTGTTGTTGTGGAGATAGTACCAAGGTTTCCCCAAATAGACCCTTTTGACTTAGGTTCCTCTTTAAGGAAGTCACCCTATTTGGGTTTGGGATGTATTATTATTTTGATGGTTTTGAGATTTGTATTATGGTCAGTTGACCTTGTTCATTTATTATTTTCAATTATGTTTGTAATATGATCCTTGGTTATTATATCATTATATGTGTGTGCGTGTGTGTGTGTGTATATGTATATATATATATATATGATTGTGTGAGTGTGTATAAAGATATGAATACTTGTATTAGTTTTGTGATGTAATATTGTATTGTTATATAAAATTAAATAAAATAATACGAGAATTAATATCATTATTTGTATTTGGTAAAACTAGCTTTTCTAAGAGATTCAAACCCGAGACCTCCTAGGAGTAAGGCTAGATAGTTGCAAATGGGATATATCTTGATCATGTTTCTTATCATCAATATATTTTATTACTACATAAGATTAATTTAAGTTAATAAATAAATTACATTTTTAACCTATCATTCACAGGAATAATTAATTATTTTGAAACCAACTATGGAAGTTGGAGAAGTTGATTCCCGTAAAGCAACTCCTCCAACCATATAGTTTTCTATATGTATAAGGTGAAATATTTTTGGAAGCGACCCAGGGGCTATTGGTGATTCTCAGAAGAGGATTTTAAATTTTAAATGAGGCTATTTCATCAAGAGTTAAGGAAGACAACAGTGTTTTATTTTTCTAAGAAAATGGAGAAATAACAGTTGCAAAAAAAAAATAGATAGTCCTAATGCGGAGGCCATATCGTGCAAACCAACCGTTGGATCGTGATAATTCTTGGATATGTTGGCCAAAACTAAATTGTGTCAATGCTTACCGGAGAGATTGAATAAATATGTTGTGGTTAGAAAGTTATTGATCTTTGTGTGCGGGTCTATCAAGGAGGACAACAAGAAGGAAGTTGGAAAGTCTGGAGGCTTATGGAATTGCTCAAAACACCAAGGGAATTCTCCGGAGTAGCCCAGGTAGAGTCTAGAATCAAAATTAATTCCCATGTTCTTAAGTATGTCTAGTAATTCATTTATGAAATGTGTTTACTACTATGAGTGTTATATGATTGATTAGATCTATAGTCAAGTATTGTAGTTCAAAAACATTCATGATGCACTCTATAAATAAGTGTCTATATTTAATCTATAGGATTGGTGAGTTTTTCACTATATATTATTGCATGTGATTATGTATTCATGTGTTGTTTTTAATTCTATGTGAATCTTATGTTTGGGTAGTGGTTAAATTCCTATTTAAGTATTATTAATTTTTTGAAGGATTAGGATGTCATTTTATCACCCTTTCTTTTGATAGTTTATTTAATTTGGTGTTATTTTTGTCTATGTTCCTTCTCTAATTTTGTGTATGAGAAAGATTCATATCATTATCATGTAAGGAAACTCAGGTGCGGAAACAGCTTCCTACGCTAATCTCTATAGGAAAGTATTGTGCAAATTCTTTTAAATCCTTACAATTACATATTCGTTAACTACTTTAACAAAGATATTGCAACCAC
>MU223506.1:1102763-1124350 GCA_018584345.1 Thuja plicata
GTTGTAGCCTTCACCATCAAGCAGTGAGCTTTTGGACAGTGAGTCCACCACCCCTAACAGGGTTATTTGTAAAAGACTCCTAACAGGGTCCGACCCTTAACCAGGTCACTATACTTATTGCATTTTATTGTACAACTCCTAACAGGGTTGAAATATCTTCTAATAGGGATTACTACAAACAAGTATAGTTTATTGTGGGTGTTAATTCCCACCGGGGTTTTTACCATTTGGTTTCCCTGTAATAAAATTGTATGTTGAGTACTGTGTTATCTGATTATGCATTTACTTTGTTGTATACTAAAGTTAAAGAATTAAAAAGGAATGAAGTAACTGATAACCGATTCACCCCCCCCTTCTCAGTTATCCTTTGGGACTATTCTAACATATGATTGATTAGATCTATAGTCAAGTAATGTAGTTTAAAAACATTCATGATGCACTCTATAAATAAGTGTCTGTATTTAATCTATAGGATTGGTGAGTTTTTCACTATCTATTATTGGGTGTGATTATGTCTTCATGTGTGGTTTTTAATTCTATGTAAATCTTATGTTTGGGTAGTGGTTATATTCCTATTTAAGTATTATTAATTTTTGGAAGGATTAGGATGTCATTTTCTCACCCTTTCTTTGGATAGTTTATTTAATTTGGTGTTATTTTTGTCTATGTTTCTTCTCTAATTTTGTGTATGAGAAAGCTTCGTATCATTATCAAGGTTTCTTTTGATGGCCATATATTGTTCTTATCTTTTTTTTCACATTGTTAGGGTTTGGACTCATCCTAAATGTTTGAGAACACGGGAGAGTTTCCTAAACCTAGGGACTAGATGTTTTCTAGTGATTGAAAGCCCCTTTTTGATGGCATGTTTGAGTAGGGAAACAAGGTACCCTAGGTTGGTGGCTCACCATAGGTGCCAGGACCCAAAGTGGTTGCTAGGAGATCCTATGGGTGAGTTCTTAATTAAGTGATAACCATTAAAATGAACTTGGGTTAAGGGTGAGTTTAAAACATAATAAAAGATAAGAAGTGTTAAAGTTTGCATAGACCTGTTGGAGTACCGGTACCATGGGTAACGGTCAAGTTGAATCCTTAAACTTTGATAGGGGACCCGTGTTACATGCTTTCCATGGAGGATCCCAATACACAGGCTATGTGATGACACTCACTGAGTTGGTAATCTGCAACCCTCACTCATATTTTGTGATGTTTGGATACTTGGTTATATTTTGTGTTTCATATTTTTTCTTTTGCATGGCTCTTTTGGGAAAGGTGTATTTTTGGCCTTATATTTCCTTAGAGATTTTGTGGACCTTGGTTCTATCTCCTAGCATGGGGGAGTGGGACTTAACGGTTCCACGTGGTTGGATGGTTATGTTCAGGCTTAGAATTGTCACCCTAAATCAGGCATTAAGGCTTCATGGAAATTCAAACTAACAATGGAAACTTCCTCTAGCTATGGGTGAACTATGGATGAGGAAGAGTCTCCAGATTCTAGGCCAGTTCCTATTTGGTACGGAATATCACCTCCTGATTGAAAACTGAATTGGGAAAAGGGAGAAAGATTCAAAACTGAAATTGCATGAATAAAACTTGAAAAGGTGATACACCAAGTAGATTCAGATCTCTTAAAGCTTCAAACTGACACTCACTCAGCATACCCTAGTGATATCTGCACTTTCATTCACTGTCCAATACATAGGCTAATTAGAAGGCCACAACTAGGGTTTAACCACAAGTAGTAATCTTACTATTAACAACATGCAAAATCTCCAAAAGGCTTATTTTATGGAATCTAGAATAGGGAATGATACAATCCACTAATCCATATTGTAGATGAATTACACTTGAATGTAGAAAATTGAAAAGGATTTGAACAAATGATCACAAAATGTATGAAAAGTGGGGCAACTATATTCTTCTCAAAATCTATATGCAGTTACATGTATGAATTTTAGAATAATGGCAAGGAATACATGCATCATCTTGCACAAAATTGAAATCACAAGTATGAACTCACAATGGATACAAAATTATAAATAGACAGCTATAGAAATTCACTAAAGCCCTTCTCTCCACAATCTTTACCCCCTAAACATGAAGCAAATCCTCCACTAAATTGCCAACATGGCTTTTCAAAAATTTTCCCCCCAAAAACCCTCCATGATATAGATCTCCTAAACTATAGGGCCAAATTAGCACCCTAAATCAAAACCCTAAGTTTTTCACCCTTAAGTTGATAGATAAGAATATATCTTATTACATACTTTATCAACTTTTACCTATTCGAATACATGACATTCGAATCCTAAATGCATTACAACCTTATTTGAAAACCCAAAAACCTAACTTCAAAGGGATGAAACCCTTATCAACTCAGCATCATAGTTAATCCCAACTCTGTCGACACCATACCACTGCAGTTGATGCAGTTGTAGTTTGTTTGGTCACCATGGTTTGCAGTCGACTTGACTATCTCAGTTGGAAGGGACAGTTTTGAGACTTGTTAGCACTAAAGCTATCATTGTGGAAATATGGAGGGAATGTCGATGCACTGGGAACTGCAACTGCATTTACTCCATCTGAAAGTGGATTTCAAATGTGAGTAAAACACAATGCATTTTCATCGATTTCATTTGTGAGTTAGGGTTTTTGCTCTGTGGTGCCACCATGTTGAATCTGGAAACCATGATCTCTGCAATGTATCCGCCTCTATTTTGTGGAGAAACTCCAGTTTCATGAGATTTAGGAGGAATAAAAGATGTATTTTTATGTTCACCATAACACATAACATCTTTCTATTGTATTTTTCTTCAATAAAGGCCACAGCTTTTGGTCTTCTTTTGCTTGAGCTTGGGCTTCACAGTGAGTCGACTCCAGTCTTGATAAATGCTGGAACACTCGGTGATGTAGTGTCTTTAAGCCAATACAACTGGCATTGTAGATTTATTTATAACTTGGGTTTTGAAGTTTTAGTTTGACCACTATCTCGGGCTTTGAATGAATGAAGCCATGATTGTTTGAGTTACCCATGAAGCTCGGCCTTCACTGCTATATATGAATGAAACTTTGAAGTAAAACACTTCTCACTTGTGGCCACCACTGCAAGTTTGGAATGATTTTGAACTGTGGCTGAGGTGTTGAGCCCATAAAAATCAGTTTTAAACTGGGGATGTCTCAGCCATAGTTTCAGACTCATCCCCAGTTCGTAGTGTAACATGGACCAACACCACTGCAAGTCTGGGAGTGATCTTGAACTATGGGAGAGGTGTTTGAGTTACCATAAAACTTGGTTTTGAACTGGGGATATCTCTTCCATAGTTTCAGACTCATCTCCAGTTCATAGTGTATCATGAGACTAGAAGAAATATCGCGGCCTCTGATGTTTGTCCTTTGAATGTTGCGGGTTGTCTTTTGGCTTCCTCCTTCAGACATGCGAGCAATAGACCAAGCTATGAATGAATCAGCTCAACCACCATGTGGGTTATCTTCAGCAAAAATGTAGCTTATGACTGAAAGATGCGGTAGAAACATTCGGTTTTAAGATATGACATCTTTCAGTCATAAGCTTCACGGTTTTTTTGCAATTTGATTAAAACCATGACTGAAAGTAAAACGACAAAGTAGAAGCCACATTGCATACACAAATAAGTTTATTTTCCTTTGTCATATGTTTATTTAATTGGCATCTTGGGTATATTTTCTCTTTTTCTAATTTTTCCCTTCCCATTACTGTCAACATATGCAGATTCAAACAACAGGAACCCATTTTGCTTATTTAAATAGAAACTTGCTTTCCTTTTGGCTTCATTTATCAGTCCTCATACTCAAATGCATCTTGGTGTTTTTTAACAGATAAGTAATAATTGTTATTTTGCTTACTTATTTTTGAATTGCAAAACAAAAATAGTGATGCACTGTTGTGGTCGACAATCACTGCTAATATTAGGCTCTACTAAATGTCGACTGTTGTAAAACACTCACAAGGCTATCAAACTGGTCTTTGCTTGCTGTCGAGCCCATCATTACTTTAATATTTAATGCTTGAACTTTGTTGTTGTCTGTTTCTCATGCTGTCCTCTACAAAACCCACATTGGTTTTGAAGTTGTATCTGCTGTTTAGCTTTGATGCTTGTCTTGTACTTGTAATAAAACATGAGTCTTTGTATTGTCAAATGCTCTTTTGCTTAAAAATAATCCTCTTTCGATTTTCAAACAAAACATGTAAATCATAATAGATGCTACCCTATTTGATGACACTTTACTTGTCTAAAACAGTCATACACAAGATATTTAAACTGCAATACTATGTTTAAAAACATATTCAATTCACAGTTCTATTGATAATAGTGAGCACTTCTTAGAATGGAAACACAATATTTCGAATATGTTGTTGTCTTTAATGCAAAAAATATACTGTCCTCCTTTTGGGATGTATTTGAGAAAGAAAACCCATGGGGTTCGAGCACGGGCTCGTGACTCCCATGAGTTTTTCCCAAAATAGGAAACCTTAATGTGCCTGTATATTTCTTTTATCAAGATTGTCTGCTGCACCATTATCATGAATGAACATCTCGATTGATGAACCTGCTAGATATTCTTATGATATTCTATCCACCATGCTTGTTTTCTGTGTGTGCTCCACCATTATGAATGTAATCCCATGTTGATAATGAGATTGTTGATCATTTCTCTCACTGCAGTATAACAACATTTCTCAACCTCCTTTATCTGCATGATCTCTAATGAACTTTCAGATTCTTTCAATTCTGTATTTTTCCAGTTTAGCAAAACCTCTTTTATTTGAATCTTCTACTGCTTTCAGTAATACATACCTGCCCACTTGCACACAAAATACTATTTAATTTATTAGGTCATCAGATAATATGCATCAATTAAAATTTGTGAGTAAATGTATACTAGGATGGCATTCACTCATGAGTGTTGGTTGGTTTGTATCATTTGTTGAACTAGTAGGTTAACCAAATTCTAAAAACAAGTTTCTCAGATGATATGCTAAGTTTGTTCACATATCTAATTTCATAGAAAAGAATAAAAAATATCAAAGTGATCATAAATAGTAAAAGGTTTCATGTTTGGAACAAGTCCCTTTAATACTATTTTTCAGATACGGTGAATGAATATTTTCTTGTTACATTGATTTCATCAGATTGATATGCAGCTTTAGAAGAACTGATTGTATGTTGTTTGTGTTGCATGTATTGCTTAGATCCAAATGGATCTAACACCCCACTTTCTTCTCCTGATGCAGGTAAACCCTAAGAGACCTAAATGTAGATGCAAAAACCAACCAAGAACCATGGAGACCTAAATGCAGATGCAGAAACCAACCATAAGGCAATGCATGGGACCCTTACTCCATACTTTCAATTATTCCTTCTATTTTGCAATGTACTAATATTGACATGAAAAGAAAGATGAAACAACACTTGTACCATACATTAAATTTGAATGCACAATGTAATTGATCAATTATAATTTAGAAATTCTTGAATGTGATCAACTCTTAGAGTACAAATAATAACTTCTGAAAATGAATGTAGTGATAGAATTTTTATTAATAATATCTGAAGGATAATATTAATGGGACTCTTCAAAAATGCAATTTTTTCCTATTTGTGGTTACTTTGATGCAATGCTGAAAATTAGGATAACAATTTTGGCGACTTCTGCTGGATGTCTGCCTGATAGACACAACCCTAGACCTTTATCCTTGGGAAATGGAGTTAGGAAACCAAAACCATGAATGCAACCATTATTGAAATGAAAATGCAGCTACCCTAGACCAATGCAACCTAAAGACCTAAGCAACCTAGAGACTTATGTGCTTGGACAACACTAATTGAAAATGAAACCTATACTAAAACCTAATCCTCAAAGCAAAGCTTGAGGTGTGTTCCATTAACTGGAATTTGCAGAAATTCTCCATTAGTTGTGGACAACTAATAAGCATTGTTTTCTCTACAGGCTGTAATAACAAAAGGGCCTGCCCAAAAGTTGTCAAATTTGTCATGTTGCCCTGGCCTTCTTTTTAGTACATCCCACCTGAGTACTAGATCACCTTCTTTATAATCCTTGGATGTGGCTTTCTTGTCAAAATACTTCTTAGTTTGTGCTTGAATTAGTTCCATATTTTCAAAGGCCCTGTTCCTTTCTTCCTCCAACTGTAATAAACCAGCATACCTCAAGGCAAGGGAATCACCTTCTTCAAAAAGCAGCATTTGATTAGCTAGCTGTAATGTAGGAAATTCTATAGATATGGGTAATCGAGCCTCTTTGCCATAAACAAGAACATAGGGTGAATTCCCAATTACCTGCTTAGGTGTAATTCTATCCAACCACAAAGCTGCCTTCAACTTAGAATGCCAATCTCTTTTGTTTCCTTGCAAGGTCTTCTTAATGATCCTGATTAGGTTTTTATTTGTAGACTCTACAAGACCATTACCCTGTGGATAGTAATTAGAAGAAGTGTTTAAATAAATACCATTCTTGACAGCCCATTCCGTAATAATATCATCATAGAAATTCAGAACAACATTTCTAGAAGATTCCTTTAGGGCAATGGCCTCAGTCCACCTAGTAAAATAATCTGTAGCAGTCAAGATCCATTTATAACCTACACTAGAATTAGGGTTTATTGGGCCAATAAATTCCACTCCCCACTTGTTAAATGGTTGATCAACAATGATTGGTTTCAGAGGCAATGCTGCCAACCTTTGTTTTCCTACAAACATAGCACAATTTTGGCATCTTATTGCCCATGAATGAGCATCTTTAAATAAATCTAGCCAATAATAGCTAGCTCTCAGAATTTTCCATGCTGTAGTTTTGGGGCTAAAATGCCCTCCACAAGATCCATCATGAAATTCAGATAAAATCTAATTCTGATCAATATAATCTATACATCTAAGAAGCATACCAGCAAGATCTTTCCTATATAGAATGTTATCAATCAGCACATAAGGAATAGATTGAAGCCTGAAGTACCTTCTTTTGGCCCTATCAAGATTTATCGGACATTGGCCAGTTTGCAGGAATCTGGTCATATCTGACAACCAGGATGTTGAATCATTAACTAGTATAGGATCACCTTGGGGTGAGATGGCCTCTTCAGTGGGCTTAACCTGATTTTCTCCTTCTGCCAACTGAGCACACAAGCCTTTACCTCTAACCAGCTTGGTCACATGGATTTCTACATCATATTCCATGACTTTAGTTATCCACCCTGCCCTTTTTTCACTTACATCTTTATTTAACTAAAATTCTTTAATGCTAGCGTGTGTAATCATCAGATGTATTTTGTTCCCAGCAACCATATGTTTAAACTTCTTTAAGACTTTTATAACAGCTACTACATGCTTTTCTACAAAACTATATTTTTCCTCATAATTATTCATACCTTTACTGAAAAAGGCTACTGGCTACTCCTGTCCTTCCTCATTCTTTTGCACCAACATTGTTGAAACTGTGTCAATACCACCATAAGCATATAAAACAAAATCCTTGGAGAAGTTAGGATTAGCCAAAGTAGGGGCTGAAGATAATGCATATTTAATTTTCTCAAAACTCTCCTTTCCCTCAGTAGTCCAGCTGAAAGGCACATTCTTTTTTAACATAGAAGTCAAAGGTTTCAATAAATTTGCAATATTATGAATAAAGCGCCTAGCAAAATTTATCCTTCCAATAAAACTTTGCAATCCCTTTTTATGTTTTGACAGTGATAATTCAAGAATTGCATGAATCCTTTCAGGATCTATTGTTGTACCTCCTTTAGACACTTGGTACCCCAAGAGTTTTCCTTCATGTACAACAAAAATAGAATTTTTTGGGTTAAGAGAGATTCAAAACTCTCTACATCCCTGTAATATTTGTTTCAAATGATCTATGTGCTGGTTTGCAATTTTGTTGTAAATGGTAACATCATCCAGATATACTAGAACAAATTTATACATAAAATTTTTGAAAGCCATGTCCATTGCTTTCTGAAAAGTAGCCCCTGCATTTGACAGACCAAATGGAATTCTTTTATAAGCCATTGTACCCCATTTAGTGGTAAAGGCTATTTTGAATTGATCAGATTCTTTAACCAAAATCTGGTTATAACCAGAATATCCATCCAAGAGTGAGAATCTTTTAGAACCTAAAACATATTGAAGGATCTGTTCCATGGAAGGAAGAGGATGTCTAACCTTTAGAGATGCCCTATTCAGGTCTCTAAAATCTACACAAATTCTTATCTCTCCATTTTTCTTTCTCACTGGAACTAGATTGGAAACCCATGATGTATGCTTTATTGGGAATACTATGCCTCCATCTAAGATCTTTCTTAGTTATTTCAGCATTAAAGGTTCTAATTTGAGGTTTATGGGCCTTTGCCTTTGCCTGATTGGTTTTGCATTTGGTTCTAACTCTATGGTATGTTGAGTCAGTTAAGGATCAAACCCTTTTAAATCAGCGTAATCCCAAGCAAATACATCACTATATTATCTGAAAAGATCAATAAACAATTCTTTTTCTCTGGGAGATTTTATTTTACCAACCTTCATATATTTGTCTCTAAAGATCTCCACCTCCTCATAATGATCTTCTTTAACCAGTAAACTGGTTTTACTTTTCCTGAATTGATCATTCGAGTTGAAGGCTAATTCCAGGCTGACTAATCCCCTCGAAAGCTTGTTACTCTTTAGCTGGATCACTTGATTCTCCATTTGATGATCATGTTTATCACCTTTAGGGGCTAAAAACCCTTCAGTTTCTTTCATAAAACTTAAGATGTGTTCGTCAGTATTGAAAACTTGACAATTAGCATCATTATCTGGAATAGATGGCCTTGCAACAATTTTAACATGTGATTGGTCTCAAATCAGTCCTTTATTTTCTGTAATTGTAGCATGTGTGCCAATACTAGCCAATCTGTCAACATGCATATTATTCCTTCTAGGTATGGAAATAAGATTGAAAGCATCAAAATCTTTCAAAGTATCAGACACTCTTGATTTATACAGCTTTAAGAGATCATTCTTAATAGTATTAATTCCTCTCACCTTCGTTACTATCAGCTCACTGTCTCCAAATGCCTTTAAACATTTGATTCCCCTTTTCCTAGCCCACTCCAAGCCTTGGATCAAGCTCTCATATTCTGCTATATTATTAGAACATGGAAAAGATAACTTGTAAGTAGCATAAAATTTATCACCATGAGGTGATACCAACATAACTCCTGCACCAATACCATCTTTATTCTTTGATCCATCAAAATATAGATCCCATAGCTGATTAGATAATTCAGATTCAGGACATTGATCTTTAACCAGATTAGGAATAATTGAATCAGATTCTAACATTACATAATTACCAAAACTAGGATCAAACACATCAATATCTTGATCACTTCTAGCTGCCCATTCATCTAGGACAAAATTAGGATATCCTTCAGTTTGTGTGTTGTAAGATGAAGTCTCATTGATTTTATCTGGATCCATAATAACACAACTTGCATTGATGGGGCTAGGATTATAAGGCTCTATATGGTCTTTGGCCCATAATTCTAATTTTATGGTCACCTTAGCACCATATCTAGTTCTGAAATATAGGTGAGACCAATCTGATGAGAAATATCCATCTATCTTGACTGTGAAGTCTCTTGATAAACATAGAGCAAAGTAAGGTGGTAGATCTATGACAAAAATATCCTGAGAAATGGAGAAGTTTGGGCATGAGTGCGAGGTTAAACTTGCATTTTTAACAACCCCAATAGTTTTAACTAAAGAACCATCAAGTTGGACAACTCCTTTCTCAAGAGACTCGTATTTTAAATCCAATATATCAGCTATGCTCTTTGGCATGACAGTGTTGGTTGCACCACTGTCTACCATGCAATTATGCACCAATTTGTTCCCAATAATCAAAGAAACATAGAAGGGAGGAGGCTTAATATTTGTAGATATCTTACCTTCCTTTTCTATCATTTTCTACATATTTGTTGGCTTTCTTTCAATTGGTATTGCTGATTGATTTAAATTTGTATCCTTTTTACTTACTTGTACTTCTGACTACTGCATCTTACCAATATTATTTTCTTCTCTAATTACTTCATCATACACTTTAGAAGGCTCTGAATTGGCCATGACTACTCTTGAAGGATGATTTATAGCTTGATGTGGCATTGTTGTCCCTTTTGACAACTCCTCTTTTAACAAATCAGTTTGCCCTGGAATAGCTAATGAATCCCACATGGAAATTGAAACACTCATCTATTTCATATTATCAACAATGTTATAAGGAACAACAAATTGTACCTTCTAAGGAGACTTATTAATACTCTAATCTGGCTATTTCTGATACTGTATTTCTCTATTGGCATGAGAAGAGCTCCCCTTTAGGATTGAAACTGGTGGAATGGCTGATGATTGATTTGTAGCAGCAATCCTAGGAGCCGACTGCTCTAATTCTAGAGCTCTCTTCTTGGCTCTTATGTTTGTTGATATGGATGAATCATCATTCACTCCATAGAACTTTTCCTCTTTCTAATTGAGGAATGCAGTGTCAGGAGCAATTGTATCACAGTGTGGTTGATCCTCTTCAGTGGATACAGTAGGCTGTGAATCTATTACACTTTGGACCATTAAGGCTTGATTGAGCACTCCATTAGTACACTTAGACTGATTGTGTTGTTCATTACAGGGATAACACCACTCATAATCTATAGCAAGGTTATTTTGGCTAGGAACAACATCCCTAACAACATTGAGAGGTGTTGGATTGTAAGGCCTATAAGGCCTTTGATTCCAGTTTTTCCTATTTGTATTACTATTTCCCTGATACTGTTGCTTGCTACTTTGATAACTAGGCTGATTAGGCTGCTGAGATGAAGAGCCAGAAAATTGACCTTGGGTATGGGCTATTGGATGACTTTGTTGTATTTTCAGGTTTACTAGTTCATTCCCAAAAGTCTGTAGCAAGCTCTCAATCTTTTGTTGACTATTTTTTATGCTTTGCAATTCACTAGGAGGGACAATAGGCATAATTTACTCACTTTTGTAAGATGGCAATGAGGCTAGAGATGGGAAAACTAGTGGCATATTGGATTGGATGTTAGGAAAATAAGGCATGGGTGGCCTAGGAGCTATCTTTCCTGCCTGAATGAGAATATTCAAGCTTTTAAGAAAGTACAAAAAAGCATACTCGGCATAGGGTCTTACCGTGGTAGGGATCCTATTCCAAGTTTTCTTAAATCTGAGATTAAATTCACTTAGTTCCTCCTGTGGAGCCCTTTTAATGGTAGTTAGTTGTTTTACCAAAGACATATTATCATATTTATCCTCAAAAAAATTGGAAAGCCTTTCCCCAAAAACATCCCATGTAGCAATAGAATTTACTGGAAGATTTCTGAACCAGTCAAGAGCTTTACCTTTTACTGATGCGGCTAGCAGCTTCATAGCCACATCTTCCTCCGTGACATGGTGGACATTGCACAGAGATGCAATATCTCTGATGTGTTCAATAGCTGTCACTTGACCTTCTCCAGTGAATGATGGCAAACCTTTCAAGGCAGCCAAGGGTATATTGTTGTGATTTTCAATCCAGAGAGGACTACCTTGATCAAAAGGGACAAATGGCAGATTTCTTTCCATTCCTGCAGCTGGTGGTACTTGTTGTTGAATAGTGGTCACAATAGCAGCTTGAGTATGTTGAGATGCCTTCCTTTGGTAAGTCTTCAAATTCTGGGGATTCGCTACAGTAACACTTGTAGAATCCCCAAAGACAGAGTTATCTATAAACAAATTCTCAACACTTGGAAATTTTAATCCGCAATGAGTAGGGACACTTAGATCTTCAGGAAGATTGATTTCTTCAATAATAACCTCAAGTTCCTCTAAATTTATAACTTGATCTTCAAAAATGGGGTTATCAAATGAAGAGAAATTTGAATTCAACAGAGTACCTCTTGGATTTTGTGATGCTCTTCCACCTCTGGATGATCTTCCTTCCCTTCTGCTTGACTGTAACTCCTGGTACACAAATCCTTCCTTGTTTGATCTCGTTGGAGTTCTTCTCATTAAAATCCACACTGAGAGCTAAAAAATAAAATTTGAAACAACCAGAGAACTAATAGCTCAGAACTGAGAAGCAGTTCAGAGTCCCACCGGGAGTGCCAAAAACTGTTCAGGCTTAGAATTGTCACCCTAAATCAGGCATTAAGGCTTCATGGCAATTCTATCTGACAATGGAAACTTCCTCTAGCTGTGGGTGAACTATGGATGAGGAAGAGTCTCTGGATTCTAGGCCGGTTCCTATTTGGTACGAAATATCACCTCCTGATTGAAAACTAAATTGGGAAAAGGGAGAAAGATTTAAAACTGAAATTGCATGAATAAAACTTGAAAAGGTGATAGGTGATACACCAAGTAGATTTAGATCTCTTAAAGCTTCAAACTGACACTCACTCAACATACCCTAGTGATCTCTGCACTTTCATTCACTGTCCAATACATAGGATAATTAGAAGGCCACAACTAGGGTTTAACCACAAGTAGTAATCTTATTATTAACAACATGCAAATTCTGCAAAAGGCTTATTTTCTGGAATCTAGAATAGGGAATGATACAATCCACTAATCCATATTGCAGATGAATTACACTTGAATGCAAAAAATTGAAAAGGATTTGAACAAATGATCACAAAATGTATGAAAAGTGGGGCAACTATATTCTTCTCAAAATTTGTATGCAGTTACATGTACGAATTTCAAAATAATGACAAGGAATACATGCATCCTCTTGCACAAAATTGAAATCACTCACAATGGATACAAAAGTATAAACAGACAGCTATATAAATTCACTAAATCCCTTCTCTCCACAATCTTTACCCCCTAAACATGAAGCAAATCCTCCACTAAATAGCCAACATGGCTTTTCAAAAATTTTCCCCCCAAAAACCCTCCATGATATAGAGCTCCTAAACTATAGGGCCAAATTAGCACCCTAAATCAAAACCCTAAAACCTAACTCAGCATCATAGTTAATCCCAACTCTGCCGACACCATACCACTGTAGTTGATGCAGCTACAATTTTTTTGGTCACCATGGTTTGCAGTCGACTTGACTATCTTAGTTGGAAGGGACAGTTTTGAGACTTCGTAGCACTAAAGGTATGGTTGTGGAAATATGGAGGGAATGTCGATGCACTAGGAACTGCAACTGCATTTACAACATCTGATAGTGGATTTCAAATGTGAGTAAAACACAATGCATTTTCATCAATTTCATTTGTGAGTTAGGGTTTTTGCTCTGTGGCACCGCCATGTTGAATCTAGAAACCATGATCTCTGCAATGTATCCACCTCTATTTTGTGGAGAAACTCCAGTTTCATGAGCTTTAGGAGGAAGAAAAGATGTAGTTTTATGTTCACCGTAACACATAGCATCTTTCTGTTGTATTTTTCTTCAATAAAGGCCGCAGATTTTGGTCTTCTTTTGTTTGATCTTGGGCTTCACAGTGAGTTGACTATAGTCTTGATAAATGTTAGAACACTCAGTGATGTAGTGTCTTTAAGCCAATACAAATGGCACTGCAGATTTATTTATAACTCAAGTTTTGAAGTTTTAGTTTGACCACTATCGTGGACTTTGAATGAATGAAGCCATGATTGTTTGAGTTACCCATGAATCTTGGCCTTCACTGTTGTATATGAATGAAAATTTGAAGTAAAACACTTCTCACTTGCAGCAACCACTACAAGTTTGGAATGATTTTGAACTGTGGCTGAGGTGTCGAGCCCATAAAACTCAGTTTTGAACTGGGGATGTCTCAGCCATAGTTTCAGACTCATCCCCAGTTCATAGTGTAACATGGAGCAACACCATTGCAAGTCTGGGAGTGATCTTGAACTATAAAAGAGGTGTTTGAGTTACCATAAAACTTGGTTTTGAACTGGTGATATCTCTTCCACATTTTCAGACTCATCCCCAGTTTGTAGTGTATCATGAGACTGGAAGAAATATCGCGGTCTTTGTTGTTTGTCCTTTGAATGTTGCAGGTTTTCTTTTGGCTTCCTCCTTCAAACACGTAGGCAACAGACCAAGCTATGACTGAATCACCTCGATCACCATGTGGGTTATCTTCAGAAAAAATGTAGCTTATGATTGAAAGATGTGGTAGAAACATTCAGTTTTAAGATATGACATCTTTCAGTCATAAGCTTCATGGTTTTTCTGCAATTTGATTAAAACCATGACTGAAGGTAAAATGACAAAGCAGAAGCCACATTGCATACACAGATAAGTTTATTTTCCTCTGTCGTCTATTTATTTTGTTGGCAGCTTGGGTATATTTTCTCTTTTTCTGATTTTTCCCTTCCCATTACTGTCAACATATGCATATTCAAACAACAAGAACCCATTTTGTTGATTTAAATAGAAACTTGATGTCCTTTTGGCTTCATTTATCAATCGTCATACTTGAATGCATCTTGGGGTTTTTTCACAGATAAGTAATCATTGTTATTTTTCTTACTACTTTTTGAATTGCAAAACAAAAATAGTGATGCACTGTTGTGGTCGACAATCACTGCTAATATTAGGCTCTACTAAATGTCAACTGTTGTAAAACACTCACAAGGCTATCGAACTGGTCTTTGCTTGCTGTCGAGCCCATCATTACATTACTGTTTAATGCTTGAACTTTACTGTTGTCTGTTGCTCATGCTGTCCTCTGCAAAACCCACATGGCTTTTAAAGTTGTGTCTATTTTTTAGCTTTGATGCTTGTCTTGTACTTGTAATAAAACATGAGTCTTCGTATTGTCAAATTCTCTTTTGCTTAAAAATAATCCTCTTTCAATTTTCAAACAAAACATGTAAATCATAACAGATGCTACCCTGTTTGATGACACTTTAATTGTCTGAAATAGTCATACACAAGATATTTAAACTGCAATACTATGTTTAAAAACATATTCAGTTCACAGTTCTATTGATAATAGTGAGCACTTCTTAGAATGGAAGCACAATATTTCAAATATGTTGATGTCTTTAATGTAGAAAATATATTGTCCTCCTTTTGGGATGTATTTGAGAAAGAAAAACCATGGGGTTCGAGCATGGGCTCGTGACTCCCATGAGTTTTTCCCAAAATAGGAAACCTTAATGTGCATGTATATTTCTTTTATCAAGATTATCTGCTACAATGTTATCATGAATGAACATCTTGATTGATGAACCTACTAGATATTCTTATGATATTCTGTCCACTGTGCTTGTTTTCTGTGTGTGCTCCACCATTATGAATGTAATCCCATGTTGATAATGAGATTGTTGATCATTGCTCTCACTGAAGTACAATAGCATTTCTCAACCTCCTTTATCTACATGATCTCTAATGAACTTTCAGATTCTTTCAATTCTGTATTTTTCCAGTTCAACAAAACCTCTTTTTTGACCATGTTTCTCCCGCAACATCATTTTGACTTCTTTCATGCATTTGAATCTTCTACTGCTTTCAGTAATACATACCTACCCACTTGCACACAAAACACTATTTAATTTATTAGCTCATCAGATAATATGCATCAATTAACATTTGTGAGTGAATGTATACTAGGATGACATTCACTCATGAGTGTTGGTTGGTTTGTATCATTTATTGAACTAGTAGGTTAACCAAATTCTGAAAACAAGTTTCTTGGATGATATGCTAAGTTTGTTCAGATATCTAATTTCATAGAAAAGAATAAAAAATATCAAAGTGATCATAAATAGTAAAAGGTTTCATTTTTGGAACAAGCCCCTTTAATACTATTTTTCAGATACTGTGAATGAATGTTTTCTTGTTACATTGATTTCATCATATTGATATGCAGCTTTAGAAGAACTGATTGTATGTTGTTTGTGTTGCATGTATTGCTTAGATCTAGCTAGATCTAACACCCCACTTTCTTCTCTTGATGTAGGTAAACCCTAAGAGACCTAAATGCAAATGCAGAAACCAACCAGGAACCATGGAGACCTAAATGCAGATGCAAAAACCAACCACAAGGCAATGCATGGGACCCTTACTCCATACTTTCAATTATGCCTTCTATTCTACAATGTACTATTATTGACATAAAAAGAAAGATGAAACAACACTTGTACCATACATTCAGTTTTAATGCGCAATGTAATTGATCAATTATAATTTAGAAATTCTTGAATGTGATCAACTCTTAGAGTATAAATAATAACTTCTAAAAATGAATGTAGTGATAGAATGTTTATTAATAATATCTGAAGGATAATATTAATGGGACTCTTCAAAAATGCAATTTTTTCCTATTTGTGGTTACTTTGATGCAATGCTGAAAATTAGGATAACAGGTTAATCTTATCGAGGTATTGTTCGTGGTTGCACGGATGTCTTTACCTTTGGATTCATGCTTGGAAGTTGTCAAGGATTCTACTTTTGCATCATGTACTTCATTAAATTGTAACTTTGATGTATTGATTTATTAAGAGCCCTTATTGGGTAATGTAATGTAATGTAAATGAAAGGAAAATCAATGTAATGAGAATGGGTATTTCTAGGTGAAATGAAGGGAAAAGTTATACTCCTACTTGCATATGTTACAGGCATTGAAATATTATTAAATTTTTCATTTGTATCACTCTTATGATATCTTATAGTAAGTGATCTCTTACATGAAAAGTTAATCATATTGTTCTCTTGTGTTTTGTGGATAAGGAACTAACTTATATTGATGTGATAAGTAACTTCTCTTAAATAATAGACTAAAAGGGAATACTAGGAAATGATTGGTTAATGAATGAACTCGTGTTTATATCAAAGTGAAATATTATTTCTATATAGGAAGAACTATATGAAATGATAAAATGACTATAGAATTACAATCAGTTGTATAATTGAGAAATGAGATGCCAAATATTAACGAGATTTTATAGAAAAGAAGTACAATACATTTTTGGTCCAGTGTAACCTGCAATAGTAACTCAATAAATTGATTCGCCTATTTTTAACTTATGATTGATATTAAGAATGAGTTAGGAACATTTTGGTTGGTGCCTTAAAATATATCTAGTGAAATGTACATCAAGGTGGTAGGGTATGTGATAATGAATGATAATCTTTACCCTAATGCCTATATGAAACTAAAAAAAGATGGTTTATAGATGTTATGAATTCCATTAGTTAGTTATGAATAATGGATTGGGTTGGTAAATTAAATGTTGGTGACTACTTATTGAAACATGTTCATCAAACAGTAGTCATTTATTCTGAAGCGTTATAAATATGTTATACTTGTAACTCATTATGAAACTCTTAATGTAATTAGATTAATCAATATTGTTTGAGTAGCAATGATAGGGAACTTGTGAGGACTAGGAAATCTTCAGTCATGTTGCATTCATGTTTGTTGAGCATATGTGTATTGACTCTTTTGATAATATGTGTCGTAATAGTTTTTTTTAAAAAATATTTGACTCCGTCTTTAGAGATTAGTTGGTCGGTCCTCCTGGGTTCCCTGGCAAGGTGTTACATATTTTTTATAGTACTTTATAGTTGTATGCCTATCTGTACATATCATATCTTTCCCTCTGTAAAATACATATACATATCATTTGCCCATATGAATACATATCATTTTCCCCTTTTTTTATATTAAGGGAAAAGGTCTATACCTTATAGTTTATCAAAAATGTGAGTGTGAAAACTTCATGTCTTCCATCACCTTCTCCCATTGTTCCTTCAAGTTCTCTAGAGCCATGTGCTCGAGTGTGATCGTAGAATTCATATCGTAGATGATGTTTTCTGCAGACATCTCAGGGGTTGCTATCAATTGCCTTGCTAAACTAATGTGTTGTTGAACCAGTGTTAGATTTGGTAGAAGTTGAGCTTGGAGCACGGTGACTTCTTTCTTGAAGTGTGTCTCTGCTTCCCACAGTTGCTGCCTTAACCTTTTTATTTCAATGATTTTCTCATAATACATTTTTAGTACATTTTCATCGGTGGTTCAGCTGTTAGCACTGTTAGCTAGACCTGAATCTAACTTTGCTAGGTTTTCACTATTCTCTTTAGTGAAATTTTCCACTGTGCTTAGTTGTTGAATCAAGGAAATAACTTCAGTTATAATTGGATCTAATTCACTAATGAATTATGATAGCTTTACCTTGTTAACCACCACTTCTTGGCTAGCGTTCTCAATAATTTTCTATTGGTACTTTCGATCTACTCTCTCTTCTATTGCCTTCTCTGCATCAATGTTTTGTGTTGTAATTTCTTCAGTGAGAGTGGCTAGTTGATCAAGAATTGGCTTATTCTGATCAACATCAACATCGGGTACAATTTGGTACAATATATCCCTTGTTGTTTCTAGTACATGGAGTCTTAGTGTTTTTTCCTCAGCTTCTCATGTAATGCCTTCCTTTGGTATATTTCACCGTATTCTTTCAATGCTTCATAATAAAGCATAGGTGGGTCACATTTTGGTATCTCAATGATTTCATCTAAAGTGACTTCCAACTTATTATTCTTGGATTTCTTCTTCTTCTTTTGAGTTGAACTTTAATGCAGTACCATTGTCAGTTTCTCGGCTTTGCCCGTTGTGCTTGATGAAGTTACTTGTACTTCTTTTTGCTGCTTTGTTTCAGTTTCAAGTTGTTGATTTTTTGTAGACGTCTCCACATTAACCTTTACATTATCGGTAAAAACATTTTTGGTATCCTTAGGAGTGCCATATCTGGGTTTAACTCCTTCATTGGTGTCCTTAGCTTCATATTTCTTTGTTTATGCATCCTTCTTTGTTGTGTCTCCATCTTCTTGTTTTGTATCTCCTCTTGTAACCTTGTCAGTGTCGGTTATTGTGTGAGTGTCTTCGATGTCTTTCTGATCATCGATATTGTCTTTCTTTTATTCTGCCCTTGCATCCTCGGGAATGCCTGAATCCCTTTGAGGTGATTTGTCTTTTTCTTACAGAATATTGATAGCTTGTATCAATATTAGCATGTTTCCTAGTATGTTCACCTGTGCATTATCAAATGTTGTGTCATGCTCATCGGTTGTATCCTTTGTAACATTGACATCTTCATCTTTCTTTACTTCTTCAGTTCGATCATCGATAATATAAATGATAGTGTTATCCACAATGTTGTCCTTTGTGGTGTCAAGCCATGTTTCATCTGCAACATCCATATTTTTGTTGTTAGTTGTGTCTTGTTCTTCCTTGTCTAACTCAACTGATGTATAATCTTTTGCATCTTTGGTTAATATATGTTCTTGAGTTGCCTTATCAACATCTTTCTATTGTAGGTCTTTCTCGGGGCTATCTTCCTCAATAGGTCTATTGATTATTTTACTCCATTTCTTGTATCTTTCATGTTCAATCTCTATAAGATTCCCTTCAAAAAATTTGTAGGCTCTCAACTTTGGTGAGAATTCCTTTTCATGGTTCTCCATCATCTCATCAATTTCTTCCTTCTTGGATTTAGAAGGCATGAGAGTAACAAGTACTCTTTCTCTTATTTCCTTCTCATTCTTCAAGGAAAATGTCCATCTAGCATATAGTCTGTCCAAGAGTTCCCTTGGTACAATATTGCCTTCAAATTGAATTGGTACATACTTGAACTTGTACATCTTTGCTATGATGGCATCTTCAACTTTATTATGATCTTTTGGATCCAACTTCAACCATCTTCTAATCTTAGAATCTGTGATAGATCCTGAATTTGCAGTAGATTTTCATACCTCATCAATGCTTTTTGGAGCTTTAAACTTTTCTACCTCTACACCTTCATCTTGCTCGATGTCTTCAATTTCTTCTCTAGTCCTGATCATCTTCCTTATTCTTTTGTTTGGCCCTCATTTTAGTGTGGCCACTTTCCTCTTGTATGTTCTAAATTTTCCTTTCTTCAAAGGTGAAGGACTTGAATCATTTGTTGTTTGGCTTCTTGTTCTAGAAGCATTTGTGGTTCTTGGCTTTTTGGTTGGTGGAGGAGGTGGTGAATATGACTCTATGGCCTTGGAGTCATTATTTTCTTTAGCTTCATCGATAGGTAGCTATCCTTAAGTTTCTTCCTCATTTTTTAGCTTCTTCTTCCTATTCGGTTTCTTCCTCTATTTTCGACAGTATTTTCTTGAGGTTATTGACCATTTTGTCCTTTTTCCTAGCAATTTTCTTTACAACCAGGCCAGATTTGATTCTTGATTTGGCCTCCTCATAAGTCCCAAACTTAGGTTGTTTCTTACCTAATGGTTCATTTATCAAGGCATCAATTGCTTTAAATGCTTGATCAATATTTATCTCATACTCTAATGGTTGTAGCCATGTTGTCCTTAGTACAATAGGTTTGATATAAGTGTGGTCTATATATTTCATCTTTATACTTCTCAATGAGCTAGTTGGGGATCCTTACCCTCTTCTGCAATTGGTCTTTGAATACAGTAAAGTATTCATCCATGACTGTCTCAAAATTATCTCCCAGTGAGGTTATGTGTGTTAATCTCTAAGTTATGTTGATGATTAGTGACCAACACTTAGTCATTCACTTAGGTAGTTTTAGTTGGTTATCACTGTGGCCGAGCTAAAACTATGCAAGGTCGAGCAACATTGCCGAGCAGTATTCAGTTTTCCTAGTTACATTGTCGAGCCGAGTAGGATACAGATAAATCAAGTGCCAAGAAGAACAATTTGTGTATACATGTCTAGAATGATTCAAAATTCAAGGATAAGTGATTTGGCTGACTTGTATAAGCTTTTTGGGCTGACTTATGTATGCATTTAATATTCTTATATGGAGTTAGTTATGCATTTAATTGTTTTATCCTATGCATGATCTATTGTAAACATTAATTGTAATACCATCAAGGTATAGGTATTAGATCTTGATCGTTGATCTAGATCTCGCTATCAGACTTGAACAGATATATTAGATTGCTTCTAAACCCTATTTTGTGTGTGCAAGAAGAGAGAAGACGAAGTGTGTGGTTACTGCATTTTGAAGTGAAATGCACAGAGGGTTATTTTGTTAAGAAGCAGAGATCAAGCAGAGTGACAACACAGTGAATAGTAGAGCAAAGTTATATCAGATTGTGAGATCATAGAAGGTACTGGAAAGAGGAGATACATCATCAGCATTTGAGTGCATAACGAAGGATCAATACTTGAGACATTCTAATCATTGTATCAGGTGAAAATCTCTTAACAAAGTGGTTCTAGTAGACCTTTCTAAATCTCCTAACAGAGTGCTTACTTTATTGTAAGTTGAAATCCTTTCACAGGGTAGATTGTAATGATCTTTAGATCTTAACCAGGCAGACCTTTAACAAGGTAGATTGCATTTTGTAATCAACTTTTATAGCCTTAACAGGCACACTTTATTACTGCAGTAGTGGAAAATTTTGTGGGTGTCATCCCCACCCTAGTTTTACCTATTTGGGTTTCTGGGTTACCAAGTTCTTGTGTTATGATTTATTTATTTCATTGTGTGGATGCTATCTGATATTACATTAGATTCATATATGTATGAATGTGGATCAGTTTGTTTTAAGTGTTTAATTTTAAAGATCTGATTCAC
>MU223506.1:1138429-1157113 GCA_018584345.1 Thuja plicata
GGATAAACATCTACTTCATCTTGGTTTCAGAAAAGGTAATGCAGACAGTAATTTGTATTTAAGAACTGATGAAGATGGAATCTTAATTATAGAAGTTTTTGTTGATGATATCATTTTTGGAGGAAATATTAAAATGAGTAAGAAGTTTTCTAAAGAAATGGGGAATGAGTTTGAGATGTCAATGATTGGTGAGATGAAATTTTTTCTTGGCTTGCAAATTAGTTAGAGTAAAAATGGCATATTTATATCTTAGACCAAGTACCTTAAGGAAAATTTGAAGAAATTTGGAATGGAAGATTGTAAACTTGTTGGTACACCCATGGTAACAGGGAACAAACTAACTAAAAGTGATGAGACTCAAAGTGTTGGGCGGACTAAGTATAGGTCAATGATTAGGGGTCTACAATATTTGATACACACTAGACCAGATATTACCAATGCAGTTGGAATTGTGGCTAGATATCAGGCCGATCCTAAAGAGACACACTTTTCTACTGTGAAAAGAATTTTTAGATATATGAAAGGAACAATAGAGTATGGATTATGGTATGAAAAATCTAATGATTTTACATTGTAGGCTTTTACTGATGTTGATTGGGCAGGTAATGTGGATGATAGGAAGAGCACAAGTGGTGGAGCATTTTTCCTTGGAAAAAGGCTAGTTTCTTGGTTGAGCAAGAAGGAGAACTGTATTGATCAATCTACTGCTGAGTCAGAGTATGTTGTTGCTACAATAAACTGTACACAAGTTGTTTGGATGATACAAATGTTGAAGGGCATCAGAACAATTTTCAAAGAACCAGTGGTTATCCATTGTGATAACACCAGCACAGTGAATATGTCAAAGAATCATGTAATGCATTCAAAGACTAAACACATTTCTATCAATTATCATTTCTTAAGGGAGAAGGTAGCAAACAAAGAGATCAAACTGGAGTATATTAGCACAAAGGAATAGATAGCAGATATATTTACCAAACCTTTGCCAAAAGATGCTTTTGAATATCTCAGAGGCATGCTTGGGGTGATGGCCCCTCCTAGTGAAAACTAAATGATGCAGATGTGCATCAGTCCAATGGATCTCAGAGCCATATCATTCTCTGGACTTGATGTATGGATCTACTCCTTAGGGAGAGTGATCGCAGAAAATACTGGAGTACATTTAGGTGATCTTGCACCTAGCTAATTGGACATGAAGATTTGAAAAAGCTACATCTTACAGGAGATTATAGGTGAACTATGGCACCCTTTGCCATTGTTTTCAAAGGGGGAAGGAATCTATGAGAAAATCCCTACTGTTTTGGGAAATTTATGTTGAGGATATTGAGAAGATTTTATTGAGAGAGAGTACTTTTGGGTTGATGCATATGGATTTTCCCATATGTTGCCCTCAATGCCAAAGGGGGAGATTGTTGGATGATATCAGTTTTGGTTACTGGTCATGCTATTGATATTCATGTTTTTTCACTGATGTCAACATATACTTCTATGGAGAAGACTGACTGACTACTTAACTGGAATGAGTGTACGGACACTATACAGATGATTTAGAAGGATCAAAGTTGGATTTATGTAGAAGGATGTGTTGTGACCTTACTCCTAAGGCCTCTTGACTTTATGTTACATTTTTTGTATATTACAGTTCATTTGGTGAAGACTGGTTCTCCAAACTGCAACTGTTATTCTGGACAGAGCAGGTCTCTGTGTTTCGGGTATATCTTTCTGATGGAGATATTTTAGAACTTGCAAGCTTACTGACAAACAGCTGACATATGTTCAAATAATGGGTTGTTTTTTATTTTTGATTGAAGACTGATGACGTCAGTTGTGGCATGTACTCTGGAGAAGACCTATTTCCTGGCCGACTTTAGACATGTAGTGTGTGGAATTAATTGTGAGCATGAATTGCAGATCTGGAAGTATATGTAATGAATTTTAAATATTGTATACTTGTCTTAGATACCATGTGTATCTTAGCAAGGGGATATGTAATTATTTTTATGATGGAAAGCCTTAATTGGCCGACCTAATTAATTATGTATTAGGAAAGCTTAATTGGCCGACCTAATAAGCTATTGTGTAAGGGTATATATGGAAGATATATTCTTGTGGAGAAGTGTGATAGAGAAAATAAGAGAAGGAATGTGTGAAAGTTGCAAAGCTTGTTGACTGTTGGATGCAAGTAGAGTTGATACTTCATTGGAACTAATCAAGCAAAGACAGTTGTTGGCAGACAACTCTCTGATTATGTATTTGCTTTGTACACTTGTGTGGATTGTAAATCCTTGAGGGTGGCTTTAACCTTCTTTGGGAAGTGTGCCTTGGTAGTGAGCCTACTATTTCCTTTGACTCCTAAGAGGGTCTGTCTCCTAACAGGGACTGTGTACTGTAATGTTGTAACAAGCTCCTAACAGGGCTAATATCTTTTAACAGGGATACTATACTCTCAGTACATTATTTTTGGGTGTTAATTCCCACCGGGGTTTTACCTTTAACAGGGTTTTCTCGACAAGAAATATTGTGTTTTGGTGTTTTCTATTACTGTGTTATCATTTACATTTGCAGATTTAGTTTATAAAGTTTAAAGTTTAAAAATCTATATCACAACTAATTCACCCCTCCCCCCTCTTAGTTGTCTTGTGGACTATTACTCCTAACATTTCTTTCATCTAGCAGTTGTCTCATATTGATTCTAGCTTCTTTATACTACTCATAGAACATATAAATTTCTAGCTTCTTATTTTCAATATTTTTATCAAGTCTGTATTTCTCCATTATATGATCTTTTCTCTTAAGCCTTTAAGCTTTTCCAAAGAAGAGACTTGGCTCTAATACCAATTGTTATAATTAATGGGAAGTGTGTACTGAGAGGGAATGGGTGAATCAGTACCTCTAAAAAATTTGTATCCTTTAATCAATTAACCTTTGTGTAATCAATTGTATATCCAACCATCTGATCTATACTATCTTGATGTGAGTTATATCAATTCATAAACTTAACATACATGTGAACATTCATAGAAACATTCATGAAAGTAATTGACACATAACACAAGATATGATATCACAAAAAACTCCTGTTAGGAAGTAAAAACTGTGGTGGGGATGGCACCCACAAAATCTTCACTATCTGCAGATTGGAAGGGGCCGGTTAAGGCTTACAATTTTGATCACTTTTGATGATCTACCTAGTTAAGAGTATCTGTGGAGACCTGTTAAATTCTACTCAGTTAAAATCTTTAGCAACACTGTTGAGTGTGCACTTGGTTAAGAGTTTTATAGTTGGACTGTTAGATCCACCTTCCTTGAAAGGATTTTTACACATTGCTCCACTTGTTAGAATGATAGAAAATTACAATTTGACCTGGTATAATGTAATATTTTATTGCTGATGCAGATCCATTTAAGTTTACATGAATAATATTATCACCTAATGTGATTGAATAATTCCTCTAATTCTTGATAGCCTCTATTCTTGGTTCTTGCTAACCAAATTCACCTTTTGTTCTGGTTCTTGAAACTTTCAATTTGCACCTTAGATGTGCTCATAGGCTTCATTCATCCTCTCTTTCATATTCACACATGTATAATGAATGATTGCATCATCTATTTATAAGATGGATTGACATCATCAAGTTTCATGAAAAATAATGTTAACTCTAAGATCAGGTTTACAACTTTTACCTTGATCTCCTAGTCTATGTGTTTTAAATCAGTTAGACTGATTAAAGCACTTACATTCATGTTTCTTGTCCCTAAAGAAATGGTATTAAAAACAAATAAATATTCTATAAATAGAATAAGACTATTTTATCTGATGTGAAAGTCAGATCCACTTTTTGCGGGCTGCAACTAACTTTCAGTTTTTGACGGTCGGTTACGCTCTGAAGTCAGTTGACTATCTTTTGGGATCCTTGGTTGAACTATTCTCTCAGTTTTCTCTTTGACTATCTCTTGGTTTGCACTATATCCTGCACGTTGGGTTCCTCTTTATCCTTCTGACTTTGCATTTTCAGTGTACACACAAAATTGTCATCTGTTTTCTTTGTACTTAGCTATTTTTGGTGATCTCTTTATATCTGATTTTTGGTTTGCTCTTTGTCCTTTCTTTCGGTGTATGCTTACCGAAAGTGGTCTTTGCATACTAATGTAAAATTAATGTCATCACTTATGTCCCTTACTTTGACCATGCAAGGTAAATATAAACAAAATAGGAAATACGTAGCCAAAAAACATCAATTTGAGATAAGATTTGTCAATGACAGAATGATCATGTTAAAAGATTGTTAAATTAATGCCAATGTTCATCCTCACATTTTAGATAGATAAAATTATATGAATATTCACTACTTGTATTTCAAGATGAAGTATTGTAGATTTCCTAAGCTTAGTATTGATTCTAATGCACAATGTCCCTAAAACATTTCTTAGGAATAGATTACCATAAAATAAAATTATAGTTTATAGAAATACAAATTGTGTCTCAATATTTTTTAAGAGAAACTCAATTACATTTCTTCCTATAAGTATTTTTTGTAAGCGACTAGTATGAATATTTTGTATAATTACCTACAATATTGAAAATATAATCATTCACATGTTTTATCCTCAATAACCTACCTAAAAACTCTATTAATATGTCATTCTATAACTTGTGAGGCACTAGAAATTGTTGGTACAAAGAAGGTTTTTATTGTTGGACCTGCAAACAACAAACGCTTGTGAATGTTTTTGTTTCTCCAAAGTGCCCAAACCCTTGTGATACATGCCTCTCTTCTCAGAATTACTCTTATTTCTATAGGCACACACAACTTCCTTGATTTATAAATAATCCCATAAAAGAGGTAAATATTAGTCATAGCCCCAAATTATTTATGTACACCTTACATTGATGATTTTACACCTCATCACACAAAATATCTCTAGTACACACATCTTTTTGAAATGGATCCAACATTCAAAAAATTCCAATTTATGGAGAGAAGAGGTGGTATCCAAATTATCCCACTTATCCTTTATAACTAGATGAAATGATTGGAAGAATCCCATCCACTTACTATAATGTTTCTATTTCCAATTTCTTTGAGATTACAAATATTGTGGGACTTGATTATCAATATGCATAAATTTTTCCTTTCCCTTTAGCTAATTCATCTCTTTCCTTAATGTATATAGGTGGTCTCCAAAATATGCTACACTTATCCTTGATAACTAGATGGAATCCTTTCAAAAATCTCATCCATTTATAGTAATGTTTCTATTGCTAATTTCTTTGGTATTATAAATTTTGTGAGACTTTGTGATCAATATGCATAAAATTTTCCTTTCCCTTTAGCTAATGCTTGCATTTACTTAATTTTGAAAGGAATGTATATATAAAATGCATTATCACTCATGAAAACCCTTGTAAACATATTTGAATTTAACAAGTGAGTGTAACTTCTTGTAGCAATAGAACAACATTACAGAATCAGTACCATCCATTTACACTTCAAACAATTGTTGAAGATTAGGAACTACTAAGATCAAAACCATTCTAATCATTTTCTTAATATCATCGAATGTCTCTCGATGCTTAATACCCTAATAAAGTACTTGTAGATTCATATGATGACATGTAAGGGGGCATCCACAAATGAAATTTAGCTTTCATGAACCTTTACAGGTTTTGGCATGCTCCACTAATCTCTTTTTTTTCAAATTTTGTATTTGGAATTGTCCACTTTAAAATAGCTTTTAATGTGGAGGGATCTATTCTCACCTCTCCATTCCAAACTATGTAGCTAAAATACACCAATAAAGTTTTCATAAATATAAATTTCTTTTCATTTGATAATATTTGGTTTTTCTTAAGAATGTCAAGAAACTCCAAATGCAAATAATTTTCTTCTTTTGTTCTACTGAGTAGTAAAATATAATCAAGACAAACAATGGTGGAAGAATCAATCAAGGGTCGCAATACCTCACTCATTAAGTAAATTAAAGTAGTTTTATCATTATATTAAATAAATGCTAACCTCAACCACATTAAGAGGACTTGGTTGGCTTTGAATTTTTTCTTCCACATGTCTTATTCCTTAATTTGAACAACATACCTTTAATTTAAATCCAATTTGGTAATAATTTAGCAGGTTGGAGTTGATCAAGTAAAGTGTGTATGTGGGGAATAAGGTACCTATTTTTCACTATGATTGTATTTGAACTCTAATAGCACATACACATGTGTTGTTTCTCATCCTTCTTTGGACCAATTAAAATTGAGGAACCACAAGGTAACATGCATGGTCTTATCACCCCTTGTTATAAAAAAAATCAACTAATATTTAACCTTTTTTGCTCTCATGACACTTTTACAATACATCACAAATTGGAGAAAGGGAAAATTTTACAAAAGTTGTATTTAATGCTATTTAGGAGAAATCCCCAAAGGATCCACAAATAATTTTAATGATTCCTTCAAAAATTCCCCTATGATGATAATGTGTGTACATTTAATGCAACCACTTAAAAATAATCCCGTCCAACTCTCCTTTCTCACTAATCATAAAAGGATTAAACTTCCTACATATACATTAACTAACCGCATCTTTACAAATTATTACCATGAAAATTCTAATTTATTTACTAAATAAATGATTTTGAATGGATCTCATGCAAGATAATCCATGGGTATAGATTTCATTTTGAGCACTTTCCTTTGTGATCTCGAGCCACACAACCAACACTACTCAATTTCAAATTACCTTAGATTCCTTGTTGAAATTTATCTTGGTCCAACCTAAAGCTGGGGCATCCCACTTCACCCCATCTCTAGAATTTTGAGAAAGATTATCCTTTTAAACCCCATCAATGGGGGAAACTCTTTGTCCAATCATTTTCTTTGTCAATTTATTTTCTTATGATGAGAAAATATTTCTTTTTGGAATTTCCTCAAAGCAATAACATTGACCTCTTCATAGCCATCATTTCAATTTTCTTGAACATCAGCTTCCAATCCACCTCTATATCCTCAAAAATTATTTGGTTTTTCTCCTTCCTAATTTCTCATTTTACACACAAGGGAAGAACGGTCTAAAGATTGGAAAATAGTATGCCATTATTATTTTAAGGCCATGATGAGAACACAATTTTGAGAATTTGTGGTGTTAGTGTGGACCAGCTAAGTTTCTCCATGAAATGTTTTCAACACACTTGAGCATACCGGTAGTTCAAAAGTAATGATCCACCATGTCTTCTTCCTTTCCACATAATATACATCTTCCTAGACCCTAAATTTCAAATACCTATAGTCTATCCCCGGTGAGGATTTTCTTCTATTGTGTCATCCTTGTAAAATATCTTACTTTAGGCATACAATACTTGTTTCAAAATAGTTATTGCCTAATTATCCATCTTGGTCACATCCTCCTTGACTCTCATAGTCTCTGACCCACACCATTTAATGGAATACTCCCCCTATGCTAGCCCAATTGGTATATCTCTCAATATTCTACTTAATTCTTCTTTTTTATCATCCAGGGCATTCAAGTCAATGAGAGACTTCAATTTCCACTCAGACAGATCATTGATCTCTATTTTCTCCAAGTAATCTTCGACACTTCTTCCCCATTATCTCAAATATTTTGTCTTGATTATATTTAGATTTGGATTTATGATAATTGCAGGGTGCCCTTCCCATGAATCTGACTAGAATGTAACTTTCCTCCCATTTTTTATATCCCAGGTTAGATGTTTGGTAATGATGTATCTACGGTTTAGTATAAAATTCCGAATGGTAGATCCCTAGGGTTGGTCTCTGATTATGAATATCCTCTTAGGAAGGTCTGTATCTATATTTTCTTCCTTATAATCTTGACCCATTTATGATTTTATTGAGTATATAATCTTCAAACCAGATTTGCACCCATATCAAGGTTCATAATTGTGATATTACATATTCTAGTTCCTCCTACTTCCCTTGGGGTACACACCTTATCCCACATAATAAGAGGGAATTTATTTTGGTCATTTGTGCCACTCCAAAATAACCTATGTATTATCATGTTGAAGATCTCTTTCACTACCTTTGGCAACTTTACACATGTGATTGAGTACATAAGAATGGTCAAAAGTACTTCCTTTTCCATTAATAACATACCCACTGATGAAATTCATTTTCCTTTCTAGGATTCAAGTTTTTTCTCTTCATCTT
This sequence comes from Thuja plicata, assembly GCA_018584345.1. Taxonomy (NCBI): domain Eukaryota; kingdom Viridiplantae; phylum Streptophyta; class Pinopsida; order Cupressales; family Cupressaceae; genus Thuja; species Thuja plicata. Next base: position 1,146,621 of record MU223506.1, read on the forward strand.
TCCACTAGTGGCTTCCAATATCATTTTTTGTTAGTTTGGAAAACATAGGAACCCCAAAAAATTTCCAATTGAATTAACCATCCAATGATTAAAACTCTCACAATATATCTCTATAGTCCTTGTTGTATATTGAGTAAATAGACTTTTAACTTTCTCCAATTTATACTCTACCCTAACACCTAACAATAATAGTCTAGCAGTGGTCTGATTGGCATTGCCTCTCTATGAATTGCTTCCCCAAAAAGCATAGTGTCATCTATAAAATGTTGGTGAGTGATAGCCTAAATCTCTGAAGTGACAACCAAGCCTTTCTAGTTTTCATTCTTCTTTTTTATGTTAATTCTTCTCCCAAGAGCCTCAACAATAATTATAAATAGAAAGGAGAAAACTAGATCCTCTTGTCAAAGCCCATGGCTAGTCGAGAAGAACCCCTGAGGGGATCCAGTCACAAGGAAATAGAACTTGGGAGTCTTGATGCAACTTCTCACCCATTGAATCCACTTCTACTCAAACCCTAACTTATTCAACACATCTTTCAAGAATTATCTACCTACTCGGTCATGATATTTTAGGATACCCAATTTTATGATCATGCCTAATGGTCTTGTTTTCCTTTCCAAATGTATGGCCTCATGAGCTACTATGATTCCTTCTATTATCAATCTACCTGGTGCAAATCCACATTGCTCAGAGGATATTACATAAACTAGCACTTTTTCATTCTATTTGTGATAACCCTAGTTATTATCTTGTACATGGTATTGCACAAAGCAATTAGTTTAATGTTGTTCATCTCGTTGGTCTCCTTCTTCTTCAGAATTAATGCTACATGGGTATGGTTAAGAATATTTTGTACAAAGGTCTTCTTTCTTGATTCTTCTACTACCAACAGAAGGTCATGACATACTATATCCCTGACCTTCTAGTAGAAGGAAGTCAGGAGCTCGTCTGGGCCTAGGGCCTTATTTGGGTGAATTTGAAATGTGGCTTTCAACATTTCATCCAGAGTAACTTTCCTCTATTATCTATAATTCTAATCCACATTGATGATCTAGGGAATATTGCTTAGTATTTTCTCTCCATACTATTCTATTTCATTATTGTCATCGGTATGGTCTCTTATTTATTGTTTATGGATTTCTATAATTGAGAGATGGACTATTAGGAGTGTTTGGTTGTTTAATATCATATATTTGGTGTATTTTTATGCATAGTTAATATTTTGCTGTCATTTCAATGTGGTGCATTATTTGACTTTGTATCCAATAAATAATATGGTGGTCTTGTAAGTGTATGATAATCTATATGCTCAATAAAAAAATATCTTCTCCAATAGTATGTTTTTAGTTTATATACATCTCATGATTCAATTATTCATCTCGGGAAGCATATCTAGTGAGCCCTAGTAATTATAATCTTAAAGAATTGTACTATGCATGTCTACATCTTGCAAATTTGTGATTATGTCTTTATCATCTTAATAGAGGTTTTATGTGTTGTAGGTTAGTATTTGGTCTAGTCATAGCTTTTGGGCCAAATGTATATTGGATACTACTACAAGAACATTTGTTTGTTTATCATTAGTTGTAATCAATCTTGTTATATCTCTAGGAACACCCTCCTAAGTCGAGTTGAGAAACTTGAAGTGAAGGAGAGAATATCCACTCTCAACAATTGACCTTAAATCACTCACATTCTATTGATGAGTTGATTTCCCCTTTAGGATGGTATTTCCTTGGCAATAAAGCAACCTGATTCCTCTAAGAATGCGGGTAAAAAATTTAAAACCCAACAAGATTTGTGTAAATAAGATTATGTATATACATAAGTTTAGATCCACACTGGTAGAAATCAAATCCAGAAATGCAAAGTTGAACCAAAGTAATAGACAAATAATCTTTAAATTTTAAAAATTTGATCATAAAAGCTTTAAAATTTTGAAAGTAAAACAAAATTATTTTTTAAATCTAACATATCATTTTCTATTAATTTTTAATTCATTTAAATTATAATTATTTTAATTATTTATCTCAACTATATATATATATATATATATATATATATATATATAGTTTGATAAAAATAGACAAAGCCATTGTATTTTATTAAAATAAACTACTTCAGAAGGCTCGAAGAGGAAAGAAGCAGTGAAGAAAACCTCCTTTCATAACCGAGAGAAAATAATATATACAAACAGAAACCAGCGAGAAGTGCCCAAAAAACATGTCGAAAACACTTAGAACAACAACCAACTAAGAAACTGGCCTAAGACATAGCCCCCGAGTTCACCACTGAACCAACCAAAACTTGAGTCTGAATAAGCAGAGTTAAGACCCAACGTCTAGCCCGAAAAACCGTAACATGGCATCAAAAAGAGAACCAAAACAGGTCACCCCTTGGCTTAACTAAATCTAAATGAATTTATATTAATTAAATACATTTATTTAATTTTTTTAGATTTCAATGTTCAATATAAACATTTACATTTTCATCTGATTTTGTATTTGTAGATGAGTGGATACATATTCACTCACAATTCCATTTTTCTATAACTACCCTTAAAAGTGCATTTTACGAAGAAAAAAATGCTTAAATAATGAATTCAGCTCGATTAAGATTTTAGTTTGGATTAAGAATGCAGCATTAAAAAACAAATAAAAAACAGCTCAAAATGGAAAAAATAGTTATCATATTATAGAATGTTGTAGTACATAGCTTGAATGTTGCATTACAAACACAAACTACTATTACAAGTTACAAGAGCAGACAAAATTAGAGTCAATATCACTTAAGAATATCAAACTAAATTGCAACAAATATTGACAATGAGGTTTAGAAAGTGATATAAACAAATCAGTCATAGATAGAAGATTGCGTATCACATACACATATGTTCCTTAGAAGATACTTTCATTTTTATCATTATCATGAATTGCTCACCCAATAATACCGCCACTCATCTCGCCTGAATTTAGTTATAATTCTTCATGAGGACTATAATGGTTGGGTTGAGAATGGTAAATAATTATATCTTTGAGTTTACTATGAACATTTGGGGTTCAAAAAAATCATTTATCTTTGATAACATCCGCATAAGGAGAAGCCTTCGCAATGGATTTGGTTAAGCTTAACTTTTATTGGGAAGAAGTAGAATTGGTTAACCTATAAAGTAACTAGTGTCATGTAGTGGCTTCTATTTGTCGTAATTAGTTATAATTATAATTATAAAAGTATATTTAATTCTAATTTTATTATAAAAAATAAGTATATTTAAATTATTAGTTATTTAATAAAAATCAAATTATTATAAATTAAAAATTAAATAAGAAATTTTGTATAAAATCTTAAAAATAATATTTAATAAATTATGTTTGTATATATCATATTTTCATTTCTATAATTATAATTGTAAAAATTTAAAAACCTAAGATAAAGAATCTAATGTCATATGACAAAAAATGAGAAAAAGCCATAGTTACATCAACATTCAACATGCCATAAGATCACATAAAGGCTCTAATACCATATGACAAAAAATGGGAAAAAGCCTAACTAACGATTTGTTTAACCAAACCATAACCACGATAAATACAGTAGTTACGCCAACAATTTTATAATAATGTGTTTTTTAATTTTTCTTGATTGATGTGTTATTTTTTAGTTTTTTATTTGTCTTTTCATTGTAAAAAAGTGAAAATATCGTGACTAACTTTTTTTTAGGGCTTGTTATGTTTTGGTTTATTAAATTAAAGATCAAGATTGTTTATTATTTCTTGTTATTTTAATTTAATTATAATTAATTAAATATAAGGTAAAATTTAAATAATATATAAAGGCTAAAATTATATAATATTGCATAATATATTATTTTATATTATATATATTTTAGAATAATATATATTATATATTAAAAATTATAATAATTATTTATAATATATATTGAAAATGTAATATAGTAAATATTGTAGAATATATAATACTTATATATTATAATATTGTTCAAATATATTGAAGTTGAATTTTGTAATGAAATGTTTATAGTAATAAAATATGAAATATAGTATATCATAAAAATATAGTAAATTAAAAGAACAATTTCAAAATAAATTAAATGATGTATTACATTATAAAAACTATGGTTAAAATAAAATCAACACAAAAATAATAGAAATTTTGGAAAAAAGGGCTCATATAACACCAAACTAATTCAACCAATCATATTTAAGATAAGTAATTTGTAGAATAAAGAAAATGAATAAATAAATACCTAAACTTTAGAAATATTCAAAGAGTAAAAAATAGTGACTTATGATTGGTTGATTGGTGCAAAACTCATTAATCATAAGCAAATACCATATATTTTATTACATTTTTTTGAAAATATTACAAATAGAGATAAATAAATAAAAGAAAATTTTAAAGCGTTTGTTAGATTAAGAATTTGTATTAGTAATGTTTGTATTTAATATGTTTGTTTATTAGACATATGGGTTGTTCGATTAGTTATATGAAATTTCTATTTCTTTTAAGGTGGATTATGATTTTGATAGAAAAGCTTGGTGTTTTGTCTAATCCCGCATCTTCATAAAGCAATGAAGCAGTCTACTCTCAAATTATTTTCATACTTGATATTTTGTGAAGGACCCTATGAATTTCAAAATTTATTCTATTGAAACTAGACAACTATTGATTTACATTAGCACCTCATTTGTAAGAAATTATACAAAGTTCATTAGAATGAACTCTACAATTTGATTACTACAAGATATTAATGTTGTAATATCAAAGCTTCCCAAGATATAGTTTCACAATAGTTTTATAATCTTTTGAAAAGAGAATTGTGTTTTTTATTTAAAAAAGATTTCAATTATAATATTTTCAAAATGGGTTGATTTCATCATTTATAAGTAGTTAGTTGATTCTAACATTAAAATATATTTTGTGGTCAAGATTAAGCCTTGAACAATCTCTAATTATTTTTTAACCAAAAAATGAAATTGTGATGCTTGATCCAATTACTGCTTACTATAAAGAAATGTAAATTGAATAGTTTTGAAGGATATTCTATGAGTTGTAAAGAAAATGGATGAATTGATGTTATACGCTTTAGTGTCGTGAACCAATAATCGAAGGATATTTGATCTATATTTTGATATAGAACATAACTGAAGGTTACAAACTACAAAATTATAAACTATTGATTCTATTTTATTCTTTTATAAGTGTAATGTAGGGCAAAGGGAATAGTCTAAACTAGTGTTCTAAACTAGGACCAAACCCTCTTTCACAAAACACTAGAATACAAACCGCAAAAAGGAGAAAGTATGCTTAACTTACTCTCACTTGAAGAGAGTTAAGGAACTTCCATTTTCTCCTTTATGGGTCTATTCCTTTATAGTAAAATATCTTATTGTTGGCATAATTGTTTATTACCTTGTTTGCCAATTTGGTCTATACCTTGTTTGCATGTTTGGTTTGTTTGGTTTCTCAACTGGCGTCTCTGCTATGTACGATTTAAATCTTTCAAATATGCATATCAGTAAAGTACATTACTCCTTTATGTTTGAAGTGTCAAATGTAGAATGACTAGGTCCTAAAGCATGTGAATGAGAACATCTAAATAATCTAAGAAAATTAGCTAGAATATGAAATCTAATGATAAACCCATATCTGAAATTGTGATACAAAGGTTCACCTATGGTTGAAAGTTGGTTTTTGATTGGTCGAATGTTATCAATAGACACCTTAGACCCAATAAACTTCAAACTTCAGATTGAAATTAGATCTGGTATCAAGAGCTTCTGCAACCTTTCTCTAGCAACTTTTGGGTAGAATCATATGGATTATGGCGTTAGGCACCCTAGTCTCTGGGAAAATAGTATTAATTTTTAATATCTTATTATTTCAATCTTTAAATATATTCCCTATCTTGACCCTACAACCTTTAAGATCTACAAATTTCACTAGTCACATTTATCTAGACCTGCATAAGTGAGAGGAAATAGTATTTATGTTGTATAGGGGCTTGCCTTAGTCAAATCCCAAGTTTGGGATCAACCCAACAAAAATGATGACATGGAAAGGAAATATCAAATCTAAAATAAATGTTTAAACTAAAATGACTATACCCTTGATTGATGATGTAGTGCTCTTAGGATAAGTCCTTACAATGTTAATGTAATAACATGGTGAACCATCAAAAAATCCATCACATACTCATAATTGAAGATGCATTCTTGTACTATGATGCCTCTTAGATCATACCCGCTCCTAATAAAAACTTTATCTTGAGAGGAACTTGAAGATGTGTTGTGAATGTTGGATAAAATAAACTAGAGGAGATGCTTTATATAGGGTCCTAGAAGTAATTTTGCATTAAGGCCAACCTAAAATGGTCATATCCCAATTCCTATTCTAGATTTAGGAATCTCAAGGCCTCTACATTATCCACCCTTAAATTTAGTTGAAAAAGGTGGTCAAAATAATTTGGTTAGAAAGATAGTCTACCCTGAAATGGCTTAAAGTTTTTAGATGAAAAGATAATAGGGCCTATTGGAGTTGATCAAAAACTCAATCACCTGCATGCAAACACCTGTCACAAAAAGAGAGAAGCAAAAGATATGGAGGCCAGAAACAAGAGATTTGTGGAAGAGGAAACATCCTTAATTGATTCAATAATACTAGAAAGGGAATTAAAAAATACAAAGAGATCAATCCTTATAAAGGAGATCGAACACCAAAAGGTGGAGAAACCTAGGTTGCATGAATAATTAATTATAACATGCCTAAAGTTTAGCTTAAGTAAACTAGATATTTGTTAGTAATAACTGAGAGGGGGGGTGTATCAGTGGCCTCAAAAATTTATCCTTTGATCACTAACCACCAATCAAATGAATCTCAGATTATTAAGTCCCTACAAGATGCATGCCATGAAATACTAATAATAATTAACTGTCTGTCAGTTTTTCTTTTCTGACCTTATTCTCCTTGATTACCGATAAGCAGCAAAACTTATTTACCGATACTCAGTAAATATGCAAAGTATACCAATCAATCCAGAAATGCATATGTGAAATGTAAAATAGTAAAGTAATAAACCATACACACATAACACATGGATTTTAACGTGGAAACCCTGTTAAGGGAAAAACCACTAGGACCGGTACCCCAATTTTTCACTCTTCTGAAGTGAGACCTGTTAGAAGCCAACCCTGTTAAAGGTTACTCACACACTGTTAGGTGTGACCTTGTTAGAGGATTTTAATATGAGTCTATCACTTGATATCTGGCATGTATATGCTACCAATATTGATCAACCTCTATGGGCACAATAGGTATCTGGCATATCTGGTGCTACCTAACTGCATCAGCCTCCTTAGATTGTGTGTCGGTATCAGGCACTCAATGTTATCTTCATGATAAACTTTGTGGAAATTTGTTAGGATATACCTCAATTATAGAAGACTGTTAAGTCCTGCTCTGTTAAGAGACTTGATGCTTCAATGGTTAAACTGAAACACTATGACCTGTTTCTAATGCAACTTGAATTACAGATTTTCAAATATATTTAAGTACATTACCTCTCTGATCAATGTATCAATTCAATTCTTACTGCTCCACACTTTCTGCTATGTGATGTTGTGCTTCACTGTTCGTCGGTGTCTGCAGAATTCTTTAGCTCTCCTTCAGCTTGATTGATCAGGACTGTATGAAGTTATCCTTCATTAGTTTCTCTTCAACATCCTCTTTCTATTCACTCCCCTTCCTGTGTATGTGAATGAGGAAATGAATTATGCTTCTCTCTTATATAGACATGATATTCCTTAATTCTTGATTCTTGATTCTTGATTCTTGGCATGAAAAACAATCCAGCCAATTTAATTTAAAGCATAACTCCTGATTTATCTTGTAGTTATCTTCTTGCCAATTGCACAAATCTTATTTAAATCAATTACTTAACTCTTGTCGAATAAAACAAATAAAACAACCAGTTAAGTCTATCCTTAAGCTCTGCCAGCTAGATATTTTGTCATTTTTTGAACTCTCTGTTCTGTCAGTCAACTCTACAGTTAGTCATCAGTGATAACTGCCAGTTCCGTCGGTGTGACTCCAGTCAGCTTAACAATCTCCATCTGTCGGGCATCATTGGATTTTACTCGTCGGGCAACACTATTTTCATCTCGTCGGGCATCCTTTGATTTTGCTTCGTCGGGCAACACTATCTTCTGCTCGTCGGGTATCACTATGACTTTTTTTCTTTGCCTTTACCCATGGTGTGCACTCCGTCAGTGTTGTCTGTCACTTAGTGAATGCTTAACTTTTATGCATTGTTGAAAGCATAACCTTTGTTCCATTGATTCTCTGAAGTCTTTGGCATTATGTATATGACCGTACAAATTAGATCAAGTTGACATCAATGACAATACAAACCATTAACTGATTTAATGCCTTGCATTATCTTCAACTTAACATTATCAAACATTCAATCAGTTACATGTGATCAATATCTCCCTTTGGCATTGATGGAAACATACTATATTATCACACTATACTATTTCTAATACAATATGAAATATAACAGCTGAGATTCATCAAATTACCAAACAATTTGTTTTGATAACCGATAAAAATGTCTGACCACCGGTAAGCTCTGTGTTAGCTTAAAATTTATTCTTGCAACTTTCTATGTTTCTTGTTCTGATGTGTTGTGTCCTTCCCTTGTGTCAATATCTCTCTTTTGACTATTCTTGTTCTTTGAAGTCTATCTTTTGTTAGCAACTCTCCCTATGGATGTGATCTCTCCCTATTGGAGTAATCTGATAATGGATAATCTTTCTTCTTTTTCCAAAGACTATGATAATATGGAAACTTTCTCTCTCTTTGACAACAATGCCAAACAAATATCTCACAGATATTTGACATTAATGTCAAGTGATCTTTTCTCTCAATCCATAATATATTCCTTGAATTTTTCTTATCCATCAGCAATGCATCAATATGATCTGGTGCTCGGTTTTGATATATACCTTTCTGTATATTGATGTAGCTTTGAAGTTCATCTTGTTGCTTGCATCAACATGAATGATATTATGATAATATATAGGTTGATGTAGACTTCAGTCTTTTATCGACTGGTAGACAAGGGTTTGACCCCTAGTCTCTTTCTTAGCTACTCAAATGTATCCTTGGGCAGTTGCTTGGTGAAGCTATCAGCCAATTGTTCTTTAGATTGCACATACTCAAGTATCACCTCTTTTTCTTTAACTTGTTCTCTTAAATAATGATACTTTATTGCAATGTGTTTAGTCTTGGAATGCATGACTGGATTCTTGGAAATTTTTATTGCACTAGTGTTATCACAATAGATAATCACTGGTTCTGAGATCTTCATATGCATACCTTCCAGCAATTGTTTGATCCATGCAATATTTGAGAAGTTTGCAACAGCAGCAACATATTCTGCTTCTACAGTAGACTGTGAGATGCATCCTTGCTTCTTGCTAATCCATGTGACAAGTCTGTCACCCATAAGAATGCTCCTCCAGTTGTGCTCTTTTGATCATCAAGATTTCTAGCCCAATCAGCGTCGGTAAACACCTTAAGTTCAAATTTTCCTTCTCTTCTATACCATAAGCCAAATTCCTCAGTATTCTTCAAATATCTTAAGATTCTTTTCACAGCAGTCATATGTGATTCCCTAGGGTTAGCAGAAAATATAGCAACAATTCCTACTGCATGTGCAATATTTGGTCTAGTGTGGACTACATACATGAGTTTTCCTATCATTGATCTGTACAAAGTCTGATTTACCTTTGTTGTCTTGTCTTCCTTTGTTAATTTGCATCTAGTAGCCATCGGTGTTCCAACAGGTTTGAAATCTTCCACCTTGAATATTTTCAGGACCTCTTTGATGTATTTGGACTGTGTAATGAAAATACCTTCACTTTGTTGAATGATCTGTAGACCAAGAAAGAACTTGATCTCTCCAAACATAGACATCTCAAACTCTTTGCTCATCTCATCAGCAAATGATTTTCATAGCATATCATTGCCTCCAAATATGATGTCATCGACAAATATTTCAGCAATCAAAGTGTTAGCATTAGTATCTTCTTTAAAATAAAGATTATTGTTTTCCCTAGTGCTGATGAATCCAATACTTATTATATAGGAATGAAGTCATTCATACCAGGCTCTAGGAGCTTGTTTTAATCCATACAAGGCTTTGTGAAGTCTACATACCATGTTCCTCCTGTTTGTATCTACAAACCCTTCTGGTTGCTCAATGTATACCTCTTCTTTAAGTATTCCATTTAGGAATGCTGACTTGACATCCATTTGATATACTTTGAATCCTTTGTATGTGGCATAAGCAAGTAGTATTCTTACTCCTTCTAGCCTATAAATGGGTGCAAAGGTTTCTCCATAGTCTATACCTTCCTCTTGTGCATACCCCTTGCATACTAGTCTTGCTTTGTTCCTTGTGACTTCTC
>MU223506.1:1166986-1179405 GCA_018584345.1 Thuja plicata
GTGAATGAAACAATCCACCAAATAAATAGACTGAGATATCAGTAATCTTTAAAAGGTAAAACCTGCCTGAGTCTGTGGAGCTCAAAAATGAAGAAGGATATTATCCAATCCTTAGCAATTAGCCTTTTCTCTTACCTAAAAGAGGTTGCATCCGAGTATACCAAGTATACTGTCATCATTAGGTAAGTATTGCAAGAAAAAATGCTAACATGACCCATAAAAGCATAAAATAAAATTAGATAAAGGGAACACTTATAATAAGGGCCCAAAGAGGAGCGTGTTGAGATTTAAAATAGGATAGGACTCATATCTTTGATTTAAATATTAATTCAAATATATAAGTGGTCCCAAAAGTGCTTAGAGGAGAGGAAAGCTAAAGTGAGTGCTAGGAGAGTGTGAAATTGGATACATTAATTAAAGTACAATGTGCAACACTACAATAAGTGTAATGGTAGCAAAAAATTTTAGCTAATTCACAAGAATTATAACATTTGGAACATTACAAAGTAATTTGGCCAATAAAAAATGTTGGTGTGAAAGGGGTATTGTTACTAGTGTTGTACTTATCAATTTCAACATATAGGACCTAATCACACTTGTTACTTAAGTTTAGTTAGAGAAAATAGGAAACTTCCCACTTTTAGTGGATACTTATCATATTATTTTCCCATCTTAAGTAGATAATAAGTTATCACTTTATGTCTCAAGTCATAATCTATTATGACACAAGTCATAATATTATGTCATCATATGTTCACCTTGGCTTATATAACCAAGGGGTCCCCTTTGTAACCAAAATGGATTCTACAAGTGCTAGTTATATCTTGTTATTTTCAACTTCCCGCTTGAACTTCCCACCCAAAAAAATTTAAACTTTCACTGCTCTTGGCTGCAGATTCTGGGGTGGGCTCTACTCCCCAAGCTTGACCCTCCCCCTAATATAGAAAAGTATACAATCCCCTTTATATTTGCATGTGTGAATGAATATTCTAGTGATTCTTTGGATGCATCCAAAACTCTGTCTAAGATCTCTTGTATTAATTATGATAGAAAGAGGATTGATGGGGGTGCCTCAAAATGGACTAGAAGGGTGCCCTCGTTAATGGGTCTCATAATAATGCTTTGGATTTCATCCTCCCAAATATTGTTTAATCTAAGGAAGGGATGGAAATCTGCTATTCGAATACTATCATGCACAGGATATTTGGGAAATTATTTTCCTTCCAGCTAACGATTAACATGGTCCATAGATGGGTTGTTTCAGCTCATTGGAATTTGAAGGGCAATGGTACTATTTGTGTTATGCCAGGGGGACTATTTTTGTTCAAGTTTATGACAGAGGAAGATCTTATCTTTGTCCTCTTTGGTTCGTGGACTTATGATAAGCCCTTTTTAGCATTGTCTAAGTGGAAACCTGGGTTTGACCCATCAATTGAACTAAACAAGATGACATTGGTTTGGGTTCATTTTCCTAGCCTCCCATTGGAATTTTTGGATGATCAATCTTTTTTGGGGTTGGTGACTCCATTGGCCAATATGTTACTACACATGCAGTCACACTGGTGACTATGACCATATAAATTTCCAATGGAAGGCAGTTGACTATGGACGCAAATCACTGGAATAAGAAATGAAGTTCCTTTTACGAAAAATGAGGGGACTAAAAAGTCCCCAAAAATATTTTTCTCTTAGACAATATATTATGCTTTAAAAATTGATAGTCTTTTACTACAAGAGGTTAAGATATCAAGCCAAAATTTTTGGGATGATCATATCTTATTTTTGGTTGGTGACTTCCTTTGGCCAATATGTTACTGCACATGCAATCACACTGGTGACTATGACCAGGTAAATTGCCAGTGGAAGGCAGTTGACTATGGACGCAAATCACTGGAATAAGAAATGAAGTTCCTTTTAAGAAAAATGAGGGGACTAAAAAGTCCCCAAAAATATTTTTCTCTTATACAATATATTATGCTTTAAAGATTGATATCCTTTTACTACAAGAGGCTAAGATATCAAGCCAAAAAATTTCCTCTAATTGCTGGTAGAATTTGTTCAGGATCCTCTTAAATCTATTTCAGTGAAGTCGATGGTGCCTTTCAGGGGTAGAAACTATGTGGAACTCAAATAATGTGGAAGGGAAAGCCTATGCATTTTTTCACAACTACCTTGTGGTGACTTTAAAACTTGGCAATTGTACCTAGCATATCTTCAATATTTATGCTCCAAATAGTTGGGCTAGCAAGAAATTGATGTGGGAGGAAGTCTCTTCTCTTATCCTTAAGGACAGGAATGCTCTTTATATGGTGGTAGTATATTTTAACTCTCCTCTATTCCCATCATATAAATTGGGTGGATTAGTGGAGTATAATGATAGTATGAATGGCCTATCTTATTTAATTAATAGAACTAGCCTATTTGATCTGGAGCTGCAAGGTAATCCCTTTACCTAGTCCAGTAATATAAAGGGGGCCCACTTGATTCAAGTCAAACTATATAGATTCCTTATCGCAACTTTTTGGGACCTACGATGAAATGCATCTCTCAAATCTCTCCCTAGAACTATTTCATATCATAGCCCTTATCTCCTACACTGGGCGAACAAACCCTTCTCTGGCTCCCTTCCTTTTAGATATGAGATTATGTGGACCTCCCACCTGCACTTTAGGTGCTATATTCAAAAATGGTGGAGATCCTCTATCCAGGGATCTACTATGTATACGATCTCTCAAAAGTTGGACCTTATTAGAAAAGAAGTCATAGGGTGGAATAAGTCAACTTTTGGTGACATCTTTAATCAAAAAGGAGATAGCCTCTAATTTGAATTGTATTTAGAATATTACTATTACTAGTAACTTATCCCAGTCCCTACATGATAAGGAAGAAGGTTAGAGAATAAAATGGAAGGACAATCTTAGGAAGGAAGAAATCTATTGGAAGTAAAGGTTAAGGATTCAATGGTTGAAGGAGGGTGATAGGAATTCAGCTTGTTTCACAGGACTGCAAGTAGGCACAAAAAATAAATACTAGTAAATGTTTGTTGAATGATATTAACTAGGAGTTTATTGATGAGGATAAAATTAGACAGATAGCTTCTTGTTATTTTATCTAATGTACTGGGATAATACTGGAAGCCACCTCATGGATTTGCAGGACAGATTCCTAAGTCACCTCCCAGATACCATTGTGGAGGATATAATAAGAAGCTCCTTGCTCCTATTTCTGAATATGAAGTTAAGGAAGAAGTGTTTAAAATGGGTTCTTACAAGGATCCTAGCCCTAATGGGTTCCCTCTCACTTTCTTCTAAGATTTTTTGGAACATAGTTAGCTAGCATGTTACAAGGATTGGTAAGTTGTTGAAATAGTTGAATAACACATTCATTGTGTTAGTCCCTAAAGTATAAGATCCAAATTACATGACATATTTAAGGCATATAAGTCTATGCAATATTATCTACAAGATATTCTATAAATTTTTGGTCAACCAGTTAAAGCCCCTCCTGGATAAATTCATTAGCAATAGCCAAAAAATCTTTGTTCCAGGATGAAAAATTCTTTATGCTTCCATTCCCACTCATGAGATTATCCATTCAATGGAAAAAAATTGTGTTCTATAAATGGCCTTTAAATTGGATATTTCTAAGGCTTATGATAGGGTTAAATGGAACTTTTTGTATAAAGATCTGAGTAAACTTGGTTTTAGTGAAATATTGATTAGGATTGTCCATGAATGTATTGAGATTGTCCATTACTCGGTCCTAGTGAATGTAATCTCTTGGGGGTTCTTCAAAGATGGAAAGGTAATTATGTAGGGTGACCCCCTATCGTCCTACCTCTTTATCATAGTTGTAGAAATGCTAGGAAGAAACTTTCTAAATTTGTGCCTATCTAGAAAAATTTAGGGAGTTAAAGTTTCCTCCACACTCCCCCCATCAATTCTTCAATAGTTTGTCAATGATTCTATTTTATTTGGAAAATATTTAGTGGTGGAAGAAAGGGAACAAAAATTTCAGCTTGTTTATTATGCTAAGTTCTCTGGCCAATGCATTAATTATGAAAACATTAGTTTATATTTCTTTAATACCAAGATGGATTTGCAAGTTAAGATCAGGAAGATCCTGGGATGCCAATGTGCTACCCTTCTGATAACCCATCCAAGTCTCCCCTTAAGTTATCAAAGAGTTTACCCTGACTTTTTAGAGCACTATCCTAGAGAGAGTTCAAAATAAATTAGCTAGTTGGAAGGGTAAGTTACTAAGTAGTGCGAGTAAACTTCAATTTATTTTTTCCTCCTTCTAGGGGACCCAATCTACTTTTTTCCATCTTCCAAATAAATTTCCTCTAGACAAATATATAAGGAAAAAAGAGACTGGCTCTTGTCAATAGGGATACAATTTGTAGACCAAAAAGATAGGAAGGACTAGGGATTAGGAAATTGACCAATTTGAATAAAGCTTTAATTGCTAAAATTGGTTGGAATATAGATATTGGTAGATTTGATTGGTGTAACATTATTAAAGCTAGGTAAATTAACTAGGGTATTGTTTTCAAAGTCCTTGACTTAAATGCATTCTCGACAGGATCAAAATTATGGAATAACATTCTAAAATGTAGAACTCTTATCAGGGAAGGGTTAAAATGGAAAATTGCCAATGGGGGGTTAATTATATTTTAGGAATATCAATGGACTATGGACCTCTTATTGATAGTCCTTAAAATTTTCTAATTAAAAGGTGAAAGACCTCCTTTGGGATCTATATTGTTGGTTATATCACTCCTAGGGAGACATAGAAAACCCTAGCACAAAGTTTAATGGACGAGCGATATCTCCTCCCCAAACTTGTTAAACTTCAGTCACTGATGAGTGAAGTGAGACTCCCTCTCTTCCCTAAAGAGGATAAATTTGTATGGATGAAGACTCAAATGGGGTCTTTTTCCGTCAAGTCTTCTTACAATATGTTGATGAAGTATTATGGAGACATTTACTATTGGAGAAATGTTTGGAATTAATAGCTTATACCAAAGGTCAATTTCTTTTGGTGGGACTCTCTACATGGAAAAATCTTAACCCAGAATAATCTTGATAAAAGAGGCTTCCATCTCCCTAACAGTTGTATCATTTGTAAGAAAGAGGAGGAAACGATTCAACATCTTTTTATCCACTGTAAATTTGCCTCGCAAGTCTGGCAGAATGTCCTCAAGAATTTTGGCCTCCATTGGGTGTTCAACATGAATCCTCAACAATTCATATTTAATTGGAGGTTCCCATCAAAACACCCCCTCATGTCTATTGGTGTATCTAGAAAGAGAAGAACATCAAGATTTTCAGGGATACTAAGAAAACTAATTGTTGTATGTAAAATACCTACATGAAACATTATATCAAATAAATATCAAGTTAGTGTTAAAGATCTATACTAATTAAATAATCAAACTTGAAGTCCTTGAAATTATCTCATGGTTCTCTATCTAAGAAGACTATAAGATTTCTCTCAACTGCAAATGAGAAATCCTAGAGCAACAATCCTTAAAATGAGAGTGAAAATGATGTACAATTATGCTAGATTATGATGAATTGAAAGCTAACTATGCTAATTATGTTAAATTGAATTCAAATTTATCTAAACATGGATGCATATTTGACTATAATGGTGATTCAAATGATATTGGATGTAAAGTGGTGTGAGTAGATGTGAATTGATGGTAAAGTGGTGATTTGCTTTAACAAATGCACACTATTTATAGGAATTTCCCAAGGGTAGGGGGTAGAGTGATTTAACCATGATTAGATGAGAGAGGTTGAGTTGTGTTTCAAATAGGAGGACAAGATAACAAAATGAAGTGTTAGGATAGAAAAGGATAAATGAGTGGCTAAGATAGAAAATACTTGGAGTGATCCATGTGCTCCCAATCCTCTCTTCTCATTAGCTAATTTATTTTTTTCCCTTAGTGGTTGTTGAAAGAATTTAGAAATTAATTAAATTAGCCATGTATGGGAATTAGATGGGTTGGATTTGATTTATTCAATCCCTTTTGGCTTGAATTTAATTAATTAATGGCTTTGTTAATTAATCCATGATTTTGACTTGAGTTGACCACTTTGACTTTGGTGGACCAATTTAGGGTGTATACGAATTCCCCTCTTTGAAGCACTATGTGAAGCACATTGTTTCAAAGAATACTCAATGTTTGATGTCTTGATGTTTGATTTGATGTCTAATTTTGATGTAGATAATGATGCTTGATTCGATGCCTGATACTGATTTGATTGATGTTGATTGTCTAATGTAGATTTGATGTCTGATGTAGATTAGATATGGTGATCTAGATTTAATAATGATTCATATTTGATTGATTTGATGTAATGATGATCTGATAATGATAAAAACTTGATATGAATCCCTAATTGATGATTTGACTGATTTTGATTCCCCAATGATGATTTCAAATTTTATTGAATGATATGGTGTTGCCCCTGATGATGAAAAATAACTCTAATATGAATCCTTGATTTGAATCGTTGATGTTCATATGATTCCCCCCTCGGGAAATGAATCGAAATGGTATTGAGAAATTTGCATAATTTGTGTAATTTTGAATTAGATTATGATTTTAATTTTTTTCTTGATAAAAATCAATTTGGAATATGCCCCCAGTTGAATTAGATCCTTAATGTGTCTTGAAGATTATATTACATACCCTTTTGATGAATATGTCAACATTTTTCAATGTGTATCTCAAAGTCAAATGGTATGATATGATGCCTCGACCTCATGATCTAGAGGATCAAAAATAGATGTGCTCGCCAAGATTGATAGATATCTCCGTTGATCGGATAGGATGGATGATTTGGTTAATGATTGACTACTTAGGATGACTGATAAATGATTGAATAATTAATGTTTGATTTGATAGGCTTACTTGGATATCTTTATGATGTGGGATCAAGTATATGTTCTAATGATACATGATTAGGAATTGATGGGATAGGTGATCCGGGGGGTATCATTTTGATGAGTCATCCTATCGATTTAGGAGGTAGCAATGATATCAGATTGTGATGATGTATACATATATTTATATCTTGAGGGTAGTGATGTACTTTTGATGATCAGATTGGGCATGATTTTTTATGCTGGATATTTTATGACATTGATTAGGACTTTGATTATATATTGATGGACTTGGATACTCTCACCCTTGATACTTTACGATATTATCTCTCTTTTGGTTTCATGATATGTTGGACTTTATGATTTTGATGATCTAGATATGCATGATGCAGATGAATGTTTATATGGATGCATAGTTTAGATGGTTAACATATGAAAATGCTTATATAATGATTTACATGCATTGATGCAATGATTTTAAAGATTAATGTAATGCCCCTAATATGAAACTTATATAATGCATAATGATATGAAATTGATCTAATGAATAGTGAAATGATTTTTATATGCAAATGAAATGCACCTAAATGAAAATGATATGTATTGTTTTTTTTATTTGTTAAAGTCCAAAATATTCAATCTCAAGGAGAATTTTGATGATGTGACCTTGATTAACTTTTCACCTCCTTTGAGAAATCCCATAACAACTATAATGAAATATTAATATAAAATGAATGCAAGTGCAACTAATATTGTCAATTATCACTAGATTCATTTGTTTTTATATTTTCATCATTGAGCCTTTGGAACCTTGAAGTGGTACAACCCTCACTGGTTAGATTTGCAAACCATGGTGGTATGAATACCGCTTTTATCTGATTTAATATGACCAATGTCATCATTGAGGTTTTGTGAATCATTAAAATTGGTACAACCCTCGCTAGTTATATTTTTAAACCATGGTTACATCTGAATACCGCTTCCATCAGATTCAATGTTGCAAGTGGATTTTTACTTTTAAGATATGAACAATCTAAATAGCCAAGTTATCCTTTTGCATAAAATGATGTATATTTGATCCCTTTTGTATACAAATGTCCTCGATGATTCTTTGATGATCATTTCATTAGAATAACTTGCATATTTGTAGGAATCAACCTCACAAGAAGATATCAAGAAATATCATGTCTCCATCATTTCTTATCTAATCAAAATACATCATTGATTTGCCAAAAAGACCTGATACAAAAATCAATAAACACCATTGAACTATCTTTTCTTTTTGTTTGTTGATCTATTTTCTTAGAAACGTTTCATCCATTTTGATCCTTTTTCACATTGTTTGATTTTGATGTTGTAGCTTAGCTTTTGATGTGCTTAGCTTGTGAATTTGATATGGGTCAAGTGTTTGAATGTTTGAAATTTGATGTTTGGATTGATCGTAAATTGTCAAAGGTTGTGATTCTTGATTCTAGGATGAAGTGTGTTGGAGTTGTACTTGTGTTTGTTTCTTTAATAAATTCATTGAGTTTGAATTGCGCCCCCACCCCCCCCAAAAAAAAAATTTTTGTTTTAACAACAATAATGGACCAAAGAAACTATCAAAATCGTGACGAAAGCTTCATGTACAAATGCAACTCTGATACTTTAATATGGCTAAATACAAATAACATAATGAAGCAGGATATATATAAGGATGGAAAAATTTTGATCAAAATAAATCAAATAGCCAGCTATTAGGAATTCATGCAGAAGTGATTCTTGTCACAAGTAATTGGTCTGATAGGCTAATTGAGATGTCTAGTTTCAAGAAGGATGAATCATGTATAAGAAAATTGATAGATCATCATAGTTTCTAATGAAGACACACGGTGGATTGATATATACTAATGATCACATAACTACAAGATAATTGGATAGAAGTTTCATTTGATTCATATTGTGTTAAGTGTCATGCTACAAGGAAATTTATTGTATATTTTTAAATATTTTCTTATTTGTTTGGATTTTATGAAAAAAAAAATTGGATTTTTAAAGGTCACTAATTTTCAAGCAATATCACATTTTTTTCCTCCATGTTTAGCAAGATGTAGGGAATGATGGATTGAAGAGAAAGTTAATGGATCATAAATGGATAGGCCATGATGGATGAAGCATGTACTGTAGTGTGACCCTCAAGGATGACCTCGTTTAAGATTACCCAAGCTAAAGAAAAAAAAAATTAACATGGAAATGTAAGCTAATGCAGTGGGTTTAAATAACATGTAGGGTAATAACATGATGTAATGAAAGGTATGTATCATCCAAAGGAGTGGATATGTCAAGCGGCTTCTGAAAACCTATTTTTGCATTTTATGTCCATCATTTTTTATCAAGACTAAAGGGTCATTCTGGATAGGATGTGGATAGCATATATTATGGATAGGATAGCCTAATCATGATAAGGGATTATGGAAGCCACGAGTTGATGGTTTAGGACTATTGTAAGGATGGTTAGGGATAGTGAGGGTTTATTTGGGATAATAAATTGAAGGCATTATATTTTTCCATTAGTATATACAAGGAAAAACATGATCTACACCATCGGTTTACACTACACCAATAGACAGGGCACAACACTACCCGATGCCAAGGTTACCCGATGACAAAAAGGATAAAGGAACCCGATGAGTAAAAATAGTGAAACCTGACAAAATAGAAAAGAGAGGAACCTGGAAGATGAAGGGAACCCAATGATCAGTTCAACAAAGGAACACCGACAGACTTTCAATTCAACCCGATGACCAAAAACTGACAGTCAGTTACATCCCGCAAAAAGTGGATCCGACTTTCCATGTTAGATAAAACACTAAAGTTGTATATTTAGCTTCTTGTTTTGTTTTAAATCCATTATGTGAGGAGGAAGAAATGTAATTATTATTATTTTAATTAGTTTAACCATTTTAAAACATGCAAACTAAAGGATCAAGGTCAAGTTGTAAACCTTGGATGAAGAGTTAACATTGTAATGCGTGATTCTAGAATAGGTCAAATACTATATAAATATATGCTCAATGTATTTTGAACATGTTATTCGATGATGATTGTAGCCACTGAGAGAATCTAAGGATCAGACAAGAGAATTCATGCAGAAGAACAGAAAAGGATCAAATCAATTTTCAAGAACAAGAACACAGGCTACCGATGAGCAGAGAAAAGGTATTAATCAATCACTATAGGTGATATTCATATTATGAGAGCTTTAATGGATCTGTGATCAGCAATTATAGATTTCATATAGTCAGGTCAAACATATTGTAATCATTATAACAAGTGTAGTACACTTAAGAAATCCTTTCAAGAAAGGTGGACCTAACAGTCCTATTGTAAATCTCTTAACCGAGTGCACACTTAAATTAGTGTTGCTAAAGCTCTTAACAGAGTAGATCTTAATCGGTCTCCACTTTAATACTCCTAACAGGGTAGATCATCAGAAGTGATCAATTTTAAGCCTTTACTGGCTCCCTTCCATTCTGCAGATAGTGAAGTTTTGTGGGTGCCATCCCCACAGCAGTTTTTACTTCCTAAAAGGAGTTTTCTACGATATCATATCTTGTGTTATGTGTTTATTAATTTCATGAATGTTTCTATGAATGTTGCAAACAATTAAGGATTATGAATTAATACTACTTGCATAAGAAAGAACATCAGAAATGGTCGATAATACATTAAAGAATGATTACTAATGATGAAAGCTAAAAAGAGTTAAAAGTTTTAGAGGTACTGATTCACCCCTCCCCTCTCAGTACTACTTCCCATTAATCTCAACAATTGGTATCAAAGCTAAGTCTCTTCTTGGAAAGCTTAAAGGCTTAAGAGCAAAGATCATACAATGGAGAAGTACAAACTTGATAACAATATTGAGAACAAAAAGCTTGAGATATAGATGTTCTATGAACAGTATAAAGAAGCAAGATTCAAGATGAGAGAGATGTTGGATGAGAGAAAAGGTATGGCAACTCGGAGCAATGAAAAAGATTATCAAGAAGAAGAGATTCCAGATTTCTTTGAATATTCAGGATTAAATACAAGTAATGCATCAGATACATCAGAAGAGAACATCACAAGTCTAAAGGAGATCAATCAACATATGACAAAGTAAATAAAGATGTTGAAAATCGGTCAAGAGACCCAGATGGTAAGAATGATTGATGTGATGAGTTCTTCTAGACAAGATAAAATAGAAAGAACACTAGCTATTGATGATAGAAGGAAGATTATAGAGAAGATACAAGAAAAGGAGTTAGAAATTCAAAGACATGCTGAGCATCACCATGAGATTAAAAATTAGATTATTCTTATGAGTCAAGAAGAAAATAGGATGAATATAGAGCTCATTGAAAGAGTACAGGCTATCGGTGAACTAAGAGAAGAAGATGAAAAACTAAAGCATGAGGTTAGAGTTCAGCAACAGCATAATGAAATTATCAGAACGGCTGAAGAAGGAAATAAAAGAATGGATGATTTTCTTGAAGGACAACGAAGAGTCAACAACAACAACGGTCTAGGATTTACAAAAAATGGAGAATCATCAAATCAAGTCAATCCAAAGAATGTCTATGAAAATCCAAGACCAAGAAAGCTTGTATTCAAACACTGTGGAAAGCAAGGGCACACATCAAATGTGTGTAGAGGTAAAATGAAAGGTATTCCTAAATTTACATCTTCATTCATAGGATTCTGTTATAAATGTAACCAGAAAGGACATAAAGCATATGAATGTAAGTCTAAGATGGAACAACCAAAGAAGGAAACCTACATGGACAAATATTGTCCTACATGAAAGATGAATGGGCACACAAGTCTTGAATGTTGGAAAAAGAAAAGGCAAGCATGGAAGCCAAAAGATCAAGAAACTTCCTATCAACCAAAGAAAATTGGTAATCAATATGTATGGGACTACAATACTTGGACAAATTGTACATCATGTGGTAGATATGGTCACATTGCTACAAACTACATGAGGGCATGGACCAAAAGTTATCGAGGCTGGTCAAACCCCAGAATGGCATGCCTACACTGTCACAAAGTTGGTCATCTCAAAAAGGATTGCAAAGACCGGATGACAGAGACAAGCACATAGCCCAATGGAAACACCATTAAAGATATCTAGAGAGCTAGAGACAAAATGTGGACAAAAGATTCAAGCAATGATGAAGCTGGACCAAGAAATGCAAATGGGGAAACCCCATCCAATGGATCTGATGACATCACCACCCCCACTTAAGCTGAACAAGTAAGTATGGAACTGCACTACACCAAGTCATATTTTGCATCAATTCCATTATACAAATTGATACATAGTCAAAATCTGCATGAATAAAGATGCATATTATGTTACTGTGAGGCCCATCCTGGACCCCATCATAGTTTTTCTAGTTCTTGCTTATGATAGACTTAGCATATGATACTTTACTTTTGATGCATTATTAGACATTATGGACCTTATTCTTTATGTCATGGATTTGATTATTATAGATACA